>VZRX01014900.1:24775-67755 GCA_013398075.1 Notiomystis cincta
AGGCACTTTGGCCTATCTCAGATCAGGTTGTCAGATCGGGATTCAGGTTTGTAATTCAGGTCTGACCTGCAGCTGGCTGAGCATGAGTGCTCTCGGCTCTAGTTCCTATGTTAATATCTTCCACTGTGTTTTAACAGTGAATGTGGCCCTCTGTGTCCATCAGGGTTATTCCATCAGTTCTATGTAGTATTTCACTTGGAACTGCCGTGTATTTGTAAAACCAAGTGAAACATTTTGTTATTTTAAAAGTTGAATGGTGACTGAAAGTCGGCAAGAATTTAAAGCATTCTTCAGCTTGAACAGCGTTTCTTCCCCTTCCCATGAAGCATTTTTGTTCCTGAGGAACATACTGCTGCTGTTCTAGCAGATCTACGTGGGAGAATTAGACTTCTCTTTCATGAAATGTGGTAGTGGCCTTTGTAAAAACAAATTTTCATGGCCTAATCACGCATGGTTTGTATCATCGGGATTTTGGACTGGTAACTTAGTATGGAGGAATTTGAAAGGACTCACTGGGTAGGAGATTGTGAAGAATTTCTGTTTGAAAGTACTTGTTTTGCCACTGCTTTTTAGGAATCTGAAGCAGTCAGCATCACATAGATGACGTTAATGGTAGTGTGTTTTCATTTTTAGGATTATAATTTCTGATGTAATGTTGTTGCTTCTCTGAAATATTGATTTCACAACTCTGGAAATCGAAAGCCTCTGTCTCACCCAAGTCTGTTTAAGAAGTTAAGCAGATCGCTTTGTCTTTGTAACTGACTTTCTTCTTGTGACTTTGACAGAAGATGTTACTTTTGGGAGCAGTGAGTAAATGTAGCAGTAGAAGGCACCTGTACTGTGAAGATCAAGGCTGTAATTAGCAAATATTTTTATATAGGCCATGAAACAGATACAGATTCATTATAATGTTAGCTCTTATTGCTGTTGTTCTGTCATTGCAACATTAGCTGTTGCATTTGCCTCCTACTTCTACCAGATTACATTTCCGATTGCTTTTGTGAAAAAAAAAAAAAAAAAAAAAAAACAAACAAAATCTTTTGCTATATTTTCCCAAAACTAACAGCAGGGTTAGCCCTCAGTAGTCTGGCTGATCCTTTTTTATTACATGCTGGCTACTGAACATATGATAAATTCAGAACTTCAGCCTTTGCCTTGCTGCCGCGCAGAAAGGGAGCGTATCTCCCCTCCCTCTCTTTTCTTCTCTAGTTTCCTGGCTAGTTGTCTGGAAGCTTAAGGAAAGGTGTTTGCTCTCTTCTGTGTCACCTCGCATCTTCTGTTAGCTAAAGAAGAGGGACAAGGTCAGCAGTGTCTGCTGCTTTTCCAGCCTTTGTTTTTTTGTGCCTTGTGTTGCTGTTGGTATGTTAATCCTTTGCAGCGCTCGTGGCTTTCCTCAGTAGAAACTATAACAGTAGCGACTCGAAAAGTGATACCCAGATAGCTCCGTTTGCTGGTCGTGGTCTTGAGCAGCAGCAAAACTACCCAGAGTATCTGCATTTTTCATGCTCTTTGAGCATAAAAGCTGCTTCCAGACTCATGGAGACAGGTGCTGTATCAATTTACTTGCCGCAGGTTTGAAATCAAAACCAAGGCATCTTTGAATGCGAAGCGTATGTTCTAGAAAAATGTTTTCTGTTTGTGTTGAGGGGCTGATGGTTTCTGAGCCGTGGCTATTCCCAGCCCCCACTCCCGCTGTGTTTTGAGGAAGGAGGATTTATTTATATGTGGATTTATTGGAGGTGTTTGAGGGAGTTTTTAGATAGCTGAAAACTGTGAAACCAGATGCTGCGGTGTTTTGGGTAGTTCAGTCAGCCCTGGCTGAGGTGCTGGGTGCTCATGGCTGGACACCCCGTTCCCCCAAAGTAGGTCATCTGGCATGTTGAAGAGGCAGAGAGCTGAGGCACTCTGCAGGAGAGCTGCTTTCTGCTTCTCATGAAATAATAAACTTAAAGGTGGTGTACTTTGTCCTTGTATTTACTAGGTATACAGAAATGTTGGAGAACAATAGTTTCCAGGGAGTGAAAGTCAAGAATTCTTACTAGTTCCTGAAGTGAATGATGTTTAGAGAGCTGGGGTGGTGTTTGTAATGTGGGAAATAGCATTGTTTCTTCATCCTGAGGTGGAGAAGTGAGGCCTGCACTAATCATTTCACCTGTGCACCATTGTCCAGTCTTTTGAAAAAGTTACTGCATGAGATCTTGAGAAATGACTTTTCTGTTTGTTTTGCTTTGCAGATTTATGCATGTTGGCCCTTGATTCCAAAAGTTATTTCTATTTTAGATAGTTCTAATTTAAATTCTTCTTGCAAATTAATTAGGCACATTAGTTTTCTCATAATAATGTAGTCAACGGTGTTCTGCCCAATTAACTGTTGCTCTGTTCAGTGGTGGGTAAAGTAATTCTTCCAAATGTTAAGTTTTTGTTGTTTTGGTTTTTTTTCCCTTGAAGTAATGTCTTTCCCCAACATAACAATTCTTAATTGTTGCATAAATGTTAATGACATGAGTAAGTTGAAAGTGCATTGAAATATGAAATATATATTTTTATATTCAATTAAGTATATGTGACAGAACAAACTAATTTGTTTCTCACCATTAATGAAAGGAGTTCATATTTGAAACACAACATAAATAATAACTGTGTGCAGTGAGGTGGCCTGACAGTGTACATTTTTAAGCTTTAATCGAGTATTGAAAATTTTAAGAATTCAGGTGCAGAGAAATAAATCTTGATTAGACAATAGGAACCCATTGCATTTTAAATTATTGCAGCTATACACAAACCCTGGTGTTAGTAAAGTTTTAGAAGTACTCATGCTACGAAAAACATTTGTTAGAGTGGAAGCTCAGGCATGCTGGTATAGCCTGTATTTGTTCAAAGTTGTAGAAACAAACTTTGTGGCTTAGAGGCTTTTTCTCACTGTGAGTTTGCTGTGCTGGTTTTGGTCCTGATCTCATTAGCCAGTATTAGTACAGTGACCTGTAACTACTGTTGATTATTTGGTGGAGCAGACAGTGTGGTGAACATGGCACACTTGGAAGATCCCTGAATTCTCAAAAATGTTGCTTCTCTCTTACAATCATGACAAAATACAGGTGCAAAATAAAGTGCTATATGACTTGTTTTTACCTTACTCAGTCTTCCTCAACTCATATCAGTTCCTGTATGCAGAGCACACACAACCATAGAAACAGACATGAAGGCAGGTAGTGAGATATACCACAGATAGAATATAGCTGAAATTTTATTAGACAAAAATGGTGGATGTAGTACGTTTACAGAATCAGGTAGCGACTGTCTTAGGCAGCCTAATTTTTATTAAATAAATGAGATTAAATACAAACTTTGTTTCAGATAAAGGTGTTTAATCAGAAAAAGAAATCTAGTTAGGTAGCCTGTGGTGTTTCAGCAGTTGTGCTGTTTGGATAGGTGTGGCACTGGTTTCCTCTGTTGCTTCAGAGAGATCTCTTGCGTGCGGCTCAGAGGTGATGTGGATGGTATTTGCTGTGCCAGGGCTGGGCTGATTAGTCAAGATGGGTCGATATTCAAAAAAATGAGCAGGCCTTCACTTTATTACCTGTTTGATAGCAAGGCAGATTTTAGCCTTCTGAGCTGTTTGAAGTTTCTACGTTCCAGAAATGATCAGAGTATATATGAGGGCTCTAATAAAGAGAAGCAGAACGAATGTGAAAGCAGGTACTGAAGTTTATAGAGGAGCTAGAGGCTGTGGATGCTCTTCCTGATGCAGGGTCACGTCCTCTTACAGTGTGAGAAGCTGCTTTTAGCGGAGTGCTGTCTCTTGCCTCTCTTTCCCTGTGGGTTACACAGGACCAGCTCTGTGCAAATACACAGGAGCCATCAGACCCTGTAGGAGAACAGGAAGAGGGTTAACAAAGGCAGGTGCTTTTTGCTCAGGCTGGGGTGGGATTATTGGTTCTGCTAACGGTGCATCATTTAAAAAGTACGTGTTTTATTTTTAAGAAAATAGAAGTAAGCTCTGGGAAGAAAACAAGTCAATTTCTCTTAAGGTTTAACTATATTGTACTTACTCATGTTATTTTCAAAAAGTCATTGAACACTGTTTTAGAACCTTTACTTCAAAATAAGATTAGATCCTTGCAAGGGTGAGAAGGTTTAGAAAAGAATGATGGTATTCATTAAGCATATAAACTGTAAATGAAACATAGTGGGATTTTCTAACTCATCCTTGTCAAATTTAAGTTGGCTGAAATAATGCTTTTTTTTATACCAATTAAGTATTAGTTAACTGTATAGTGAAATAAAACACTTCATTCCTTCAGTCCTTTCACGAGTTTGGGAGAGAAGAGGAATACTATGTCCTGTTAAAATTTAGTCTGTATAGGGAGAGTTAAACTGATATATTACTCTAATTTTTTTTAGGGCGTTCTGGGCTAATAAACGTTTCAAGGCACAGCAATAAATTAAGTCTTCTGTATAACAAAACCTGACATACCAAAGAAGAGTCCCAAGCACTGATCATAGTGACCTCTTGGTTTTAATGCAGTAAGAACACCCCCAGCATACCATGGCTGCAAGGCTCTCCCTTCGTGTTCTTACGATAGCAGTGCATCCATCACACTGGTTTTCTCCCACATCCATTGTGTGTCAGACTTGGCTCCCAGTGCCATCCTGGGCCACTGCTGTTTCAGGGGAGCTGACTTCTTAGTTGACATCCTAATGATGTTTCAGATGACAACAAGGAAAGTATTTTTCAACCTTTTAATGCAGAAGGGGAGATACGTGGCTCCGTGATACGCTCTCGGGCTGAATTTTGATAGCTGTCATGACAACAAATGACACGTTCATTTCCCTGAATGGATGGTGTCCTTCCAGACACACACAGAGTGTTATCAAGTTTGACAGGTCTTGAATGATGGCATGTCAAGGATTCTGGATTCCACCTCAGGAGACTTGGGCTGCTGCAAATGCACACTGCCACCTGGCTTAGCAAAACTTACTGTAGGCTTTTTCTTGGGTTTGAGTTCAGGGTTTTTTCAGTTTGTTTTTACAAGTATCCTTGATTTAATAGTGGTTGAAAATTTCATTGGTAATTTTAGATTGAAAATTTGTTTGCTAAATAGTAGAAGAGATAAAAAAGGTAGTTGGACTTCCTCTGGTCACTTTAAAGATGCATGTGTTTTAGATGCCTTCAGTATTTTTAGTAAAAATTTCAGCAAAACCAGAAGGATTGGTTTTGAGTACTTGTTGAGTTGGAAGTGAGCACTCTTTTCACTGATCTTTTTCATTTTCTATTAGTGCTGTCAGTCAGTGATGGTACAAACACTCCATGATAGTTCAGCTGTAGAGTGCAGGGCCAGGAGCTGACACCTGTGTAGATGGGCTGCAAAAAGGGACAGTCAGTGGCACAGATGGCTTATTTGGTTTATTTATAGGCTTGGCTGTTGTTTATTTGTAAGGTTGCAATCTCAGTTGGCCAGGTGTTTCTGATTTAACTGGACTGAAGAAGTCCTGTGAGTTGGGTAAAACCCTATAAATGCTGGGTTTTGTGTGTTTTATATTGGAATGTTAAGCTGGATTATGGTCTGTCATTATCTAGTGCTCTGGTAACTGACTCAGATGATCTGCAAACAGCAGTTTTTCATGCATGGTGGTGTATTTATTTATTTATAGTTATGAATTATTTTGTTAGCAATACTGTCTGGCTATACCTGTAATATAAATTAATTGAAAACTGGTACCATTTAGGTGCTGGGAAGAAGGAACCATGCTTATATCTTTAATTAGTCCTTCCTATCAGAACTTGAAATTCTGTGTATGTAGCAACTTTGGAAATGTAAGTTAAGATACAGCATTTTTTCCAGTGAATATTGAAATTTTGTAAAAGTTCCTGCTATTTTTTTCAGCTTTGTGATTTTAATTAAGAATGTTTTTGTTCCAGCCATAAAAAAAGAAGCTGGTTATTGTAGATCTTGTTTAAGTGTGCTTTCCTTTAATCATTGCATGTTGAATGGAAAAATATGTAGGTGGCATTTACAGGTATAAAGATGTGTATTTTTACACCAAAAAACAGTGAAGCCGTTTAGAGTATAAACATCCTGAGCTTCATCTTTCCCGTCTTTCAGAAAAAAGATGAAAAGAAAAATTGATGATCAGTCTTCTTCCTTTACATTTTCAGGTCTGTAGGCAGTCTTTCTGCTAGTGCTTCAGGGATAATATAGAAATAATTATATTGTGGACTATTCATAAATTCACACTGTTTTGAATTCCATTTAATTCAGATAGAGAAAGAAATTAATGCTAATATCCCAAATAATTAATGCTATAATAAAGGATCTGCCTTCCACTTGACACTAAATGACTTATGTTCCGTTACATCAAAAGACCTAAATCATTTTGAGCATTCAATATTAAAATTCTAGTTCATGAATATTAGAAATTTAATCAGATATCTCAGTAAGGACTGTGTGGATTGTATTGAGTTTAAACACTAGTAATCACAAAGCTTGTGTTTAGCACAAGTATCAAAATATGACACATCATTTTTATGAGCTTTGAGGCTCTTAAGGAATGCATGGGGAATCATAATGAACTGAAATGTTAGAGACTTGCTATGGTAGAAAACTGTTAAGGTCTGGGTAATGTTGTTACTGTGGCAATGTGTGTCTTCATCCGTTAGTTTTGCCTTGTAATACTCTTGGTTGTATTCCTTCAGGATCTTTGCTGGGTTTACTGACAGGAGATTCTGGATGTTTATTTTATTCCCATATTTCTTCCACCTCTCTGGAAGACTCAGTGTCAAAGCTTTGCCGAAATGTCATTGTTTGTTTTGTATCCTAACTTTTCCCTCCATTGCTGTGGCCCTGTGAAAGTGCAGGCATGTGCTTAGTAGTGGTTCTGTTGGAGTGAATGGCTCTTATTTACAAAACACGAAGCTGAGCCCTAAGCACATCTTTCCCAAGACAAGAACCACTGTTACATTGTAGGTCAATTCCTTTTTAGTTACACATTCTTTACTTGTCACCGGGTATGTATTGAATTATGTGTTGAACTTCTGCCTTAGTGTCACACAGCCAGCTTATTTTTAGAGACAGACTTTATGCCTATACATTGTGTATTATGTTACTTTTCCAGCAGTCCCATAAAGTCAGTGTGGCTCCTAGTAGTTTAGGATTGTTTAATGAACCGAGCTGTTACAGAACAGGTGTGGCTCTGGCAGTGCTTGATGTAATGCCTGCCTAAGCTGATGGAAAAGGAAGTTAGTCCCTCGGGGGGAAACACAGAATTAGTTTGTTTGGTGTTTTATTTAAAAACATGGAAACCTAGAATTTAAAACAGAAACCCAAAAATGTATGAAAACAGGAGAAAAAATGGGAAAACTAAAATGTGATGCAAGAAGGGCTCTTAAATGCATTGAGGGTTGTAATTCCTGTTTTGGAGGAACCAAGGTTTGAAAATAAGTATATGAATGCAGATCATGGAAATTCATAACTTTTAAAATGCTTTGCTCTCCATGTTTTAACTGTATTAGATTGTTTAATGGTGCAGCTAGACCTGATTTCAGTGTTCTGTTGTAAAAGTCTTTTCAGCTTGCCCTTGTGATTTGTCTGTTCTGTTCTTTGATATTTTTTCCCCTTCTTTCCGGATTGATAATTTTAGTGGTTAAGTAGCTGGTCATTTGGATTCCTTTGAGTTAGTACAAGTGATACACTTGTGGTTAAAAGAAGATACCATACATAACTGCAATCTGAATTAATGGCCATTGACTTACTCTTCTGCAGCAGTGGCATACATACCATTACTGGGCATACACAGCATTTGAAGCAGCTTGGTATTTAGTAGATTATACTGTGCTTGCTAAGCAGGTAGTAAAATTTAAAGTGCTTCGTTCTTCACAAGTAGCAATCCTCAATCTGATGGCAGTGAGTCATGAATGCAGGTGAGTCAAGGTGGAGTTGTGCTGGAGAGGAGGTCATTTTTCCAATGCCACTCCCCAGTCAGCTCTGCCTTCCTGTTGCCGACCTGACTGGTAGCAGCCTTTGGCTCTTGTTTCTGCACCATTTTCCTGCCACTGGCCTTTTGAATGTGAGGGATGTGCCTCGTTTGCAGGATGTCATGCCTGATGTTAAGCAGCTGGATTTCAGTGGATTTTTAAATTGCTGATACTGTTGTTCTAAAATTGTGGCACCTACTAGATACTAAAAGACCCCCACAAAACCCAACAACAATCAAAACTCCAAACTTCAATATTAATATTTGCACCTGGTATCAATATAATTCAGTTTTGGCAGTTGTGTACGTGCACCTTTAGATTTTCTTAGGGAAGTACCATTTTATTTTATGAATGTGTAAATACTTAATTCAAGAAAAACTTTGATTTAGTTGGTGCATACCTTGATTGTTGTGCTGTCTAAACTGATGGTGATCATCTGTGCCTTTGCTTTGTTAATCTTTTCCCTCTTCCTTTTCCATTGTGCAGTATTTTGTAGATAATTAGGATTGGGAATAGCTTTGATTGTGAATGGACATGTTTTTGGGTTGTCTGTAATCCATTCATATGGCAGAAATGTTTATGC
This sequence comes from Notiomystis cincta, assembly GCA_013398075.1. Lineage (NCBI taxonomy): Eukaryota > Metazoa > Chordata > Aves > Passeriformes > Notiomystidae > Notiomystis > Notiomystis cincta. The sequence goes on from VZRX01014900.1 coordinate 33,331, forward strand.
AAAGAGAATAAAATATTAGAACTAGAAAAAATGTATTCTGTCTAGCATGATTACACGCACTTGGGAATGTGTAAGATTTGACTGGAACATTGCATTTGCATGATGTGTAGAAGTAGAGTTGATGAGATTCCTGAAATGAGGATACACTTGAACCGTTGCTTACAAGATTTCTGTATTGTCTTTAACTTTATTCTTCTATGAATATATTCTGGAATTGTGTTAGGATATTGGGGGGGCTCCCACATGGGTCAGTCAATCCATATCTTTCCTTAAATAACAAGAAACATTTTCCCATTGAGAAACCTAATAAATAAGTGTTTTGCATTGTTTTTGTAGAATTTCCAGTGGCATTGATTTGAAGTGCTGTAAATTTATGGAAGGCTAAAATGACTGTGTGAAACTGTTCTGTGGAGAAATCTGTGTTCCTGCAGCTGCTGTGTGCAGCTGATCATTGTATGCAGCCCTTTGCTTCTAATCTCTCTTTCCAAGCATCCAGAGCTGCCTCCTTACCCCACTCGCTCCCGTTCCCTTGGCAGTGCGGGGAGCACCGGTCAGTGCCTCAGAGATCCACATCCTCTGGCTAATGCACTCTTCCCAAGCAGTGCAGGGGCTGTCAGGTAGCTGAATGGCGTCCAGCTGCTGTGTGAGGAAGCCCTTTGTCTAAGGATCTGCTATTAAAGTTCCCAGGGAGGCTATTACTCAGGTATTCTTCCTGCCGGAAGAGCCTTTCCATTAAATTAACAGCTGGGAATAGGATTTGGAGGAAGATATTTTTGTCAGTGTTTTGTTGGCTCTCTATTCTAACTAAATATGTAGTTGCACACAGTCACAGAAATGAGGCTGTGTGTTTGCTTGTATTTGCTCAGGGTAGGAGAATGTGTAGGGTGCTTTACAGGTTATTCTGTTGAATATCATGCTATCATTTTCTACCTTCATATGTATATGCTTGCAACTTGCTATTTGGGAATGATTAATTAAATCTGAACTTAATGGGGTCCAAATTGGGGTAGGATTTACCAGTATGAACTGGCTTTGGGCTAAGATGGGTTGTCTAAAAATAACACTGTACTTTCCTTCACTATACATCCTCCTCCTGCTTGTCCACTCCATAGTTTGGGAGACCTGCTGTAGAGAGAATTGCGTGATGAGATTCAACACTGGATCCCAGTGTCATAGGGTGTTGGAGGAATGGTGTGAGCAATATTATTTCAGTTTTTCTGTTTTCCAATAGCTGGATATTCTCTTTTTTGTATTATTTCTTCAGAACATTGCTGTTGTGAGAAGTCTGTGTTGTTCTGTACTGAAATGAAATGTACCCTGGGGTTTTCAGCTTGTAGATGTGCTGTAATATACTTACTGACAGTTACTCATTCTGAGGACTTTATATGCAACACTGATCTGAAATTTAGAAATTTTAAGGGCAGGTAAAGGAAAGAGAGCTGGAAAATCCAAATCTTGATTTCAGGGAGAGTTAGACAAAGGATATGTGATTCACAGTTAGCAGCCTTAAATGTATATGTACATTTTAAAAAGTTTCACGTGGGTATACTTCCAAGATTGTTTTCTACAGTAATTGTTTTGTGCATATCAGCTTTTACTGCAAAGTGGACATAGTGCAGGTTGCTGAGTCATTGACCCTTGTAATCAACAATTTGTATATCTTTACCTTGTTTAGCTTCATACCAAGAAGCAGTAGAAAAGTGATTCTTATATAAAATCACTAGGTGAATAAACTTGTTCACAAAGGAAAGGCTTAAATTTTTCTCCAGTATGTCTAATTTTTTATCATTATGTATGGACTTACGGAATGTGCTCAGCTGAGATTGATCACTGGTGTGTGAAATGACCAAATTATAACAATGCAGGGTTTTCTGAGGTGGGTAATATATTTTCATATGTAGCTTCCAGCAATGACTTTAATACGCTGAAGGCCACACTTTCAATGCTTCTGTTATTGAAATATAGTGCTCTGATCGTTTTTCTGCTGAACTTCAGTTTAGAACTTCATCTGGAAAACATCCAAGGAAAAAAAGCATCAAAGCAAAATAATAATTGTCTCGGAATGCAGGAAGATCTTCAAGTATAGAATTAAAATAGGTAGCAAGAGCTTGAAAAAGTGCACAGGACACCTTAAAGGCTAAATCTGTAAGTAAGGAAAAGACTGGCATGTACCTTCATGTTGTAATAGCTTGCTAAGCTTGCATACAGGAAGTAAACTTTTGCATTCTTACTGTTTATAGCTTCGTTTCCCATCTTGAATCTTTTGGCTTTGCTTCACCTAAAGGATTGTTACCACTTTACTGATAGATCCTCAAGAAGTATATTGCCACTCACAGAGCCCTGAATTGGTCCTCTGCTGCACTTCAAAGCCACCAGATGAACTCTTCCAAATATTTAATCAACTGAGTTATGATACTCAAGGCACTTATGAATGTGTTTAGTTAACTTTTCTGAGGTATGGATTTGGGACTTTGTAAAGAAAAGCACATATGGGAAGAAGAAAATGATGATTTAAAGAAGTGTATGCACAGCTGAAAATTGGTTCTGGCTCTTCGGCATTTTAGGTGTGTCAGTGTGAGAATTGTTTCTCTGGGTTTCTCTAGTTCTTTTGTCAGTGTAGTAATAGCTGTGGGAGGATGGTGGTGTGTGTGAGGCTTCAATAGCTGACAGCTTTTTTGTTTTCTACAACTACAATTAAAAGTACCATAAAAGTTGAATTTCACACTGCTTTTATTGGAAGAATGATTGAAGAAGAAATGTAATATATATTATCAAGGAACACCTCTATGTATCATGCTGAAGTTATTCAGATTTTCCTTTCTTTACAGTAGGTCTGGATCTGTCAAACACAGATTTTGGTGGTTCTTGAATTGTTCTGGCAGCATCAGCAGATGGTTTCAATGCAATCTGCAAAATATACGGAAAGTTCTGTAAAGTGAAGATTTTCTAGGGTTTTTGTTTGGTTTTATTCTGGCTTGCAATGAATACTAAAATGTTCAGGAAATTTAGCATACTTTATTTGCTGAGCACAGTAGAATTTTGATGTAGCATGTGGAAGCCACTTTTCATCCCACCCACAAGCTTAGCGTACCCAAAAAACCCAGTTACTGGGGGGTGAGATCTTCTCTTCACCCTGAATCTTAGCAGACACAGGGATTTTCTTCACCTCTTGCATTACAGAGGACTCTTCTGCTTGCTTTAGTTTCTACCTTGTCTTTTCAGCTCAGCCCACGCACTTTTCTTGCTTTTCTAGGAATAGCTTCCCTAGATGGCAACACCAGCGGCTGGCAGCTCTGTGCTTGTTACGCCTGGGGAAAAAGCCCTGGCTTTCTCAAAGCCCACTGCCTCTAGCAGCAATGAGCAGATACACTCAGCGTTAGGAGATGTGAGTGGCAGGTATGTGGTAGTCTTGTCTCTGCGTGGCTGAAACCCTCATCAGCTGGAGCAGCTGAATGGATCCTGGTCTGGGATGAACTTGATGGATTAGTGTAGTAGAGTGTCTGTGCTGTGTTACATATCCCAGCTGATGCTGCCATGAGTTGGTTTAGGTGCTTGCAAATATTCTCTCCCAGATATAGTGGAAATGCTCTTGATTTTCTTCTTTATTCATAGAAATGTTGCAGTAGGCCTGGATTGGACTCTGATAATAGAATCACCTGTATTTCCTCGCCATCTTTTTCCAAGTCACCTCTGCATACTGGATAAATAGCACACACACACCGTCTCCAAAACAAGTGTTTCTGTAGAATAGGCACATTGGGAAGTTTGTTACAGATTCTAGGATCCACCCCTCTGGAGTAAGATAATTTTCGTGGTTTCTATGTATTTAAAAACATAGTATCATCCCCAATGCAGGTCTTATCAACATAGTTACTTTACTACTCCCTGTTAATTTTCNGAGTAAGATAATTTTCGTGGTTTCTATGTATTTAAAAACATAGTATCATCCCCAATGCAGGTCTTATCAACATAGTTACTACTCCCTGTTAATTTTCATCCTTGGGGTAAAAAGATGTGTGTTAGGACAACTTAGTTTCAAGGTACAATATGAAACCTGAAGAGAGGAACTGTGTGTGCCTGCAAAACCTATCTGTGATTCCATCATTGAAAGAAAAAAAACAAAGAGGAAAGTCCTTCTGGTCATGTAATGTTATTTGATTTCAGCTTGCTAGTCTGAGTTTTCTTTCTCAGGAAAGAAAGATAATTTAATCACAGATTGCAAAGAGTGGAAATTAGACACCCCTGGAAGGTGGAAATGATAGTAGAAGGATGAATTAGTTGATTTCTACCTACAGCACAGGACTCGCTCTTTTTGGCACCAGCAAGATGTTTAGTTCAGCTCCGCCAATTTTTTTTTGAAATCTCACTCTAATTTGCTGAGCTTGGAGACTGTGTGATTATTTCAGCCAGCAGGAAAGCCTTATTTCTTTTGTCAGTTTTTTTTTTTTTAATCTGTTTGCTAATTCTTTGGGGGTTTGTTTGGGGGTTTTTGGAGTTTTTTTGAATGTTACTTCATCATGTGCACCATTAAACATTTTATGCAGGAATGAGAAGTAATTATTTCTTCTTCAGTTGGTTCACACTGGAATAGCCATAAAACCCTTGATCCTGATTCTCCACTGTTCTGCACCTTGTAAATCATTTACTTTGTGCTCCAAGTGCAATGTGTTTGTATAAATCTACTACTGATGTTGATGTATCATTTCTACTTCAGTCTCACTTAAGGCAAATGTAAATAACTTTACAGAGTTGCAAAACAGTAGGGAAATAAGCCTCCACAAGCTAAGACATCAGATTTATTTTCTGGGGCAAATGAAGAGATTCTTTGAAGCCTGATCAAAGCCCAGGCTCTCCAGTTGTGCATAGTATAAAGCTAGTGGCATTTGAGCAGAATTTGTTGGCTTCAGGAGTTTTGGCTTTGTTTTCTTTTTTTTTTTTATTTTTTTTTTTATTTTTTTTTTTTTATTTGGGGCTTTATATCTCTGGAACCCATATTCAACATATTTCTGGAAATGACAAGTGTACTGCCATATGGCATACCAGATTTCAATCCACTCTGAGGTGCATGTGTGAATTTTAGAGTGCCTGGAAGAAATGAATGAAAACCACATTCTCAATTTTATCTATTGCTGAGCTCTGTAGGCAGAGGAATGGGAAGGCTTTGAAGTAAATTCTGCTGGAGGGATTGAGTGCTTATTTCTGAGCCACCATCCTAATGCAGCAAGGTGTAGATGTAATTTGTTTCAAAATATGCAATAATTTCAGTCAGGCTGTTGGTTTATGTGCTGCTATACTATTCCGGGAGATGGTAAGAAATACTGAGCATCTTTTTGCTACTGGCAACTGTTACCATTTTCAGTTCTTCTTTTCTAACCTTTTTTGTGTCTAAATCTCTCTTTCAGACTTTAATGCCTGAACTTAATTCTTAAGTATTGTTGAACTGTTATTTCTGTGTATGCTCTGCTTCCTTGAAAGGTTATGTATTGATTATACTTTGAGTAGATTTCTTAAGCATTTGTTTGTTAGTAAAAGCTGAGGAAGCATTTCTGAAGGTATTTGTACCAGTGTTATTTTTAATTCTGGAGACTTTATCTAAACTTTTTTAATGCAGAAAAGATGTTTGGGGAAATTATGTCAGGTTTTGGTTAGAAAAAGCATCTCCTCCTTGCAAAGGGCAAGCTATTAAGATAGTTCCTTAAGATCAGTTGTGTGATCAGCTTACACAATTCTGTAAATTTTCTTCAGAATCAGACAATTAATTTTAAAGGTTTCTTTATATAGGAAGGGAGAGAAATGTACTTGTGAGATAGCTTATTTGAGTGATTAATATTTTGCCACAGTAGTTGCTTAGCTGGTAGAATTTGGTAAAATTAATTCTTTCTTCCTCTAACAATAAGAGAGTGTTCCCAGGGGAAATCATGTTACGCTACTAAATCCTTTCACCCAAATTTTTCTTTTAAAAAATGTACTTTGATACCTTAATTGTTCATGACCACTTCCAATGCACAGCCTCATGCTCTTTGATTTGTGTGAAACCCTAAGGCTTTTCATAAGATTCTGAGTTTCCTCCATGTTAGGTCATCTCCATGATTCAATTTAACTTGCTGTGTGCCAGTTAATTGCTGTTTCTGACCTTGAATGAAAGAGTATGTTGTATGTTCAAATTATCTTCCTCTGTCTGAGACAATGGATTTTTAAAAAATAATTTAAAAATCATTTAGGCAAACTCTTTTAAATAGAAAATCTTTGTTCATATCTATATTCCACTTAAAGACTTCTGGAGTATAGAGATCCCCACTACAGTAATAAATCATTGTTCTTTGCTTTTGAAATTCTGTGATACAGTATGTAGCACCAAGAATGTATTCAATGTAATGTCTATTTGAAATGAAGAATTTGGCATTTCTGAAATGCGATTTCTGTGTATTTCGGTAGGAATAAAATACAGGACATTTTAGAGTTTTTAACTTTACCTGCTTTACACACAAGCAATTTTGAACCATAAGGTTTTGAGTCAGAATGGCAGTACACTTCTCAAATTGCCATCTATATCAAAACTCATTTTGAGATGGTCTAAGAGAGGTATTAGTACACTGTGAAGTTAGCCCTCTTTCTTCATCATTTGTTTCAAAACTCTTCTTCCAACTTTTCCAGAAATTCTGTGTATATTCATATCTTTAAAGAAACCTAGGTGAGAAACTCTTGGAAAAAATCACAAAATGGAACATGTGGTCAGCCATTTGAAGAATCCCTGTATGGTGCACTTTTTCATCATGTGTCTGTGACTTGGATCAGAATCAGCAACAAACATCTCCTCAGTCCTTCCCTTTCTGAAAGACTGACTTGAATTTGTTAGCATTTTGTTTTATCTTTCAGGATTAGACTTTAAGCTGTCCAGTACAAAACTCTAGCTAAAACCTCAGCTCTTTTGGTGTAATAGTCATGCAGGTGATGTGTGTTTCCTTTATTATGTGTAAATTTTCTTAAATGTCTTATCTCTGAAATTTCAGTGTATCAAACCCAACGTTTGTTCTGAGGCTATTGCCAGCTAACCCTTATTTTCTATCAAATGTTTCTGAATGCTGCAATAATTGGTGGTTACTTGTTATTTGTTTAAGTAAAACTAGGCAGTGCATAGTTCTTCTGTGTGTGTTTTCCCTTCCCTGTCTGTGAAGGGAATTGCTAATTGCTTTCTGCATCTTTCAGTGTTCCTCTAACAGTTTGACTGTTCTTGTCTTGTTTTTTCCTCTGCTTTTGCACTGCTTGACCTTCTCATGTGAGTTATCTTTACCAGCCACTCACTAAAAGACTACATCTGCTATCCATGTTCTTGTTTCGAAAACACCACCGAAGAGCAATTCTGAAATAAAGTTGTGATTGCATACCCATCCAAGCTTTATTGCTTGGTAGATATTGCAGGTAATGGCACTAAGGAAGATATGATAGCATGCTTTAGCAATCAAAATATATCCCTGGTAGATTTGTACTTTCATTTACATGTTGGTACTGTTTGGAGAAGCTCTGTAGACCTGAACCAGAACTCTTGGTGCCCTTAGGCCATCAATTTACACATACTTCTAGTTCTGCAAGTTTTCTTTGAAATCACAGACGTGTGTTTTGTTTTGTTTTGTTTTGGGCTGGGTTTTTCTAGTGAAGAATTGTTTCATAACATTTGGTGGTAATTAGCCTGAGTCAGTCATTTAAACTAGGAGGGGGAGAAATCCTGCCCTGCTGAGAATCACAGAAGTCTTGTGATTCTGATTTTTGAGGACCCCATGATCACATTCCATTATTTGGTAAAGCTGTTTTATAGGTACACACGATGCCATTCAAAGTTTGTGGATGTGTGTGTAATTAGTCTAATGTATTAGTCTAACATTTAATTTGATGTTATAAATTTGACTGATTAACATATGCCAATAACTTTTCAAAGCAGGTGCTTAAGTCAGGATTATCTACTCTTTTGCTCACCAGTGGAAGTTGTCTTCAAGTAGCAGGTCTCTGCTCCAGGGAGACCACTGTTAGGAAAGAGAAGGATTTTTGCCTGTAGATGCACTCAAAGGCTGGGCAAAGAAACAATACCACCCTCCTTTGAGGCGATTCTTCCTCCAAGTTTTATTCAAGCAGGAGGCATTTTTGCCCTGTGACAGTTTTAGGATTGGTTCTCAGATACAAAGTGCTCATTTGAAGCTCCCATGAGGTTGTATTCTCCAGAAAAGAGAAGTCATGTTTCTGTGATGAAGCCAGCTAGCTTTTTTAGGTGGCAAAGCTAAAACTGGCTTCTGAAACACAAGCTAAGCAGAGTGTGTAGCATTTATCCTTACAGTTTGTAAGTGTGACATTATCTACTTCAAAATTGTGTTACATAGGCATAGAAACCCATGCTAGAACTTTTGGTTAGTGTGTCTTCTGTAGGGTTGCTCTTTTTTCTGTCTGCTGTTTCCTTTGTATCTCATGAAGTAAGACAGTAATGTGTCTTTGATAAAAATAAATTGCTCCGAGTGCTTTATTTTGGGTATTTTTTGAAATGTTGAATATTGATTGACCCTTCTTGAGCTCATTAATGACTGTCATCAGCAGGAAACATAAGAATTCTGGTTGAAGGAAGTTTGCACATACAAAGTTACTACAAGCTGGTAAAATGTAAGGTGAGAATAATTTCTTTTCGACAAAGGAATAAATAAATAGTGTACCTCATTTATGGTGTCAGAACCAGTACTAGATGATGCATCATGCTTTTTATCCTTGATATTGTTTTGTCATGGTAGGTTTATTTCTGATTTTTGGAGCATTACCAAAATTTTGAATCCTGTTCACACAGCATGTCTGTTCCTGGGCTAATTATTTTTTCTTTTCATTTTTTCCTTTTTTTTAAAAACCTTTTTTTCGTTTGCCACCATATGTCAAATGTGCTAAGAACATAAAACTTGTACTGCTTTCTTAAGGTGCTTCTAGAAATTCAGTAGCTATAATTTGAGCACTTGATATGTTCAGAGTCTGTATGTAGGTTCTAGTTTTGAAAATACTTAATTCTTACTGGGAACTGCTACTTTGTATTTGTCAAGAGGAAAGCACTTGTGGCATCTGTGATATTGCTGATTTAAATGAAAGGTTGCTATAACTATTTTTTTTAAAAGAAAAATTGTGTGTATGCTTTAGCAATTAACAGTGAGTTTTTGAGACTGTTCCTCTTATGGTTCATGGCAATAGACTTTGTGTTCTGAAGCATGTGGGATGTTTATGCTCTTTTGCAATTTGAGATGTGTAACTTCCCTAAAGGATCTGTTCTTGTTATAGGATCCCTGTTTGCCATTGTAGTCTGCAGAAAGGAAAGGTGAATTACAAAGAAAACCAGTATTGTGCAGAAAGGGGAGGAAATTGTTCTGCCTCCTTTAAAGTTAACCAGAATTTTCAAAATTATTTAAGTATACAAGTACAATTTAGTGTTTTCAGATCTTTATTAGTTTAAAATAAACTCAGAGGTGATACTCTTAGCTTCATTTTTAGGCCAAGACATTTGCACCATGAAGCCAGTGTCTTCATATTTCTCTTAGTGAAGTTTCTGTTCCTTCAGGTCAGTAAAGCCATTTTAAAGTGTGTGCAGAAAACCCTATGGAAATACACCAGAAAAGCCCATGTGATTGAGTTATATGCATGGAAAAATGCCTCTGCCTTTTGTTTCCTTTTGTTACAGAAAGGAAAAAAACCCCAAACCCCAACCTCATGTGATTGTCTTTTAATCTCCCCTGCACTGAGAAAGCTCTGGCCCAGATCTGCCCATTTTAATTGTGGAATTGGAGTACAAACCTTGAAATTACTTAATTACCCTCTCTCCCCGTATCAGCATCCTCTCTCTCTCAATCTGGAACTTATCTCCTTCTCCGGTTGTCAGTAGGCATGTAAAGGACAAAATTTAATAAAACTGTAACTCGAATTGTTTAATGAAATGACTGAAATATTTAAAAGTCTTTTCTTGAAACTTTGAGCCTTTCTGTCCTAGAAACAAAGCGTTTGGCATGTGTGTTTGAAAGTGACAGCATATGTTTTCCTGGCTTTTGTTTTTTAGCAACAGATCACGTGTTTAAATGGCATAATGACATTTTGATTTCTAGCCTGCATGAGGAAGATGATTTAGTCAAGTTAGCTATTGAGAAAGAACTATTCAACAAGGCTCTTTGTACCCTTCAGAGAGCGCTTTGGCTGTTGTGACTCCCTACTACAAATGAGGGATTTTTTAATTTATTTTCTTTTGGTTTTTTGTTCCCGAAAGAAAAGACAAACCTGGACATCTATAAGCGTTTGGGAAATACTGTATAGAGAGAGTGACATGTGATTATTATATATCCATAAATAAATGGCACTGAAGTGGTGAAGTATTCAGAGTTGCTGAAAGTTGTCTAAATTTACTTTGAAATATTTAGCAGTGATAATTTTAAAAATCCAGATAGGATAAGAGCTTATTTTTAAAATTTTATCATCTTTTCAGTACCCTTCAGATTGGTGAGGTTTTGTTTTGATCTCTCCTCCCTGTTTTCTAACATGAAGCAACCCTGTGTCAAAAGATTCCTTATCCAGGAAATCTTTAAAAAACAGCAGACAGACAAAATAAAACAACCCCTAACGAACAAGAAAATGAGAACTGGGACACCATTAGAGTAAATGTTGAATTCACCTGGTGGTTGTTGTTATGATTTACATACATTTTGAGCATTGGGACCAGGGCAAACTTGTGTGCCACAAGCAGAAGGAATGGTTGTCTGAGAACTATGAGATAGCACCTGGCTGCTTCAAGAGATGGTGGGAAGAAGAGGCATTTCCTAAGTCTTTCTGAAATGCCTGGCAGAGCAAGGTAGCTCTGAATTTTCCTTCCTGTAAATGAAATTTTATTAAGCTGTGATTGCCATCTATGTCATACTATAAAGATGGTTGAAAAATGTGCTGATTCTCATTTCATTCAGTTTATTGTCATACCGTATGGGATTTAAATGAGACCTAATGGAGTAGTAATTGGATTTGATTGGATTTGCAGTGCCTGTGTGACATGAAGGAGGATTCATGGTACTGTGCTCAGTCTGTTGTAGAGAGCAAATGCAAAAATTAAATCTCATACAAAACTGAAAACAAATAGATTGATTGAATATATCCTTAAACTTAAAAAAAAGGAAAATGGAGGAAAATTATAGCAAATTATAGGTAAAGAGTTTTGTTCTAGGCTTTGTCAGAATGCTTCTGACAGGCTCATTGACTACATGATTCAGTTGGAAGATATTTTGAATTAACTGTAGATTTTCATATATATATTAACCATATATTTTCAGTATATTAACTGTATATTGTATGTAAATACAATAAAGTTATTATTAGTTTAGAAGTTTAGTTAAAATTACTGTGTTTGATATTCTCTGTTATAACAGCAGAAGACATGGGTTACTGATTTGAGTTTGGTCCAAACCAGTAATATCCAAAATTGCTGCCTTGCAAAGAGATGCCTGTGAATACCTCTGAAAAAGGATTTTGAGATTAAATGCCCTAAGAAAATGGTAGCAGCTCTTCACTGGCACTGCTTTTGAATTAAGGCTATCTTGAATCCTGGAGTGCAACCCTGCATTTGTGTGTTACATGTTTCTTTGAATTTCTTTTTGAATTAGCTCTATACTCTAGAATGTACCACATTTTGACCAAGAAAACTTCTTTTTTCAGACTTTCCTGAGTATCACTAATGACGGTATTCAGGGAAAAACCAATCAAACAGAAACAAAAAACACCCACCTCTAATTGTGTGAGTCTTAGTGAAAGAAGCACAGGTTTAGAATATGCAGACCTAAATATAGCCACATTAATAATGAATGCTTTACTCTCTCCTGAGTTTTATGCTGTCTTGATATCTGAAGCAATTGCAGTATATGTGAAGTGAGTTATATCCTTACCATTGAAAATGTTCTGGACACATCAGGATTAGAAACTTTGTCTAAACCAGTCTGCTAGTTTTGATCATAATTTACTTATATGTAAAGGTTTATTCATGTATTCATAATAGAGATAAGGCTTTCTAGGTAGAATGTATTTATTAACCAACATATATTGCTCCAGTTATTTGGCATGTGCAATTTTTTTCTTCAGTTTCATGGCAATCTTTTGAATATCTTAATTTAAAAACAGATAAACTTATATATTAATATGCCTGCAAAGAAAGAAAAAAAATTCCTTATGATTTTTATTTGTTGAATTAAAATACTCTTTCCCTTTCTCCTTGAGCCTTATCTGTTTTAAAACAAATAAACAGAATCCTGTTGCAGGGTTAGCAAACTGAATTTGCCACATAATTAAGCAGTAACACACACACTTCCAAAGAAAAAGGGAAATCAGCAGTTAAAATGGTTTAAGGAAAGCAGCAAGAAATCATACTCTTAAATTAAAATACCATTTGTCAAAGAAAATACCATTTGTCATAATGAGGGAGAATATTATTTTCTTTTATGTAGACTTCAGATAAATTTATTTTGTGCTTCTGGGAAGTTGGCATGTTATACTACTGCTGTTAATGTTTTTTTTTGGGAAAAAGAAGTTTTGGGAAAACCAAAATGGTAGTTGAGGATGAAGAGGTGAGCAGAAATCTTTGTAATTTCTTGAGTCAATATGTCTTTTTTTAAAGTAGTGGACCTGGAAGCTATTATCTTGGGGGGCAAATTTGGACAAGGTAATTGGCTTTGACCTTTTGCCAGATGTCTTAACAGTTCCTTTTCCCCTCTCTCTTGCATCCAGATAAATGTCATGCCTTTAGGTTTTTGTTCCCTTGTTCTGGTTTCAGGAGTGGAGCTGCTTATGTAGCTAATCTGCGCTTAAAATTATTTCCACTTCTAACCCCAGTAGGACTCTCTTTTGGGGTATTCAGACAGAATTGACATAATTGGATTTCTGCCCAGATACTGTATTTAGATAGCTTTGGAGATGTCATTAATTTGACAGCTGCCATAGGAAATCTTTGTTTTGACTATTGTTACAGGGCCTGCAATGTTTCAATTGCATTTTCATTTGTAGTCTGCCACTGAATTGCTGTGATTAAAATGAGTAGAATAAGACACCATCAAATGTGTACAAGACATGAAAGGGAGAAAATCGGTGCTAAAAACCTCAGAAGGTAGGCTGTTGCCAAATTTTATTTGGGTATTATGAGATTCTGGAATACCTAGTTATCTTCCAAACACCAGTAACAGCAGAGCCTGCGGCTAGAGCTGCTGTGTGCTGTGATGGAACCAAAGCTGCGTTAACGTTTCTCTTGTTGCCAGCCTAAAGCAGAGTTCCTCTGTGGTTCAGGCAAAAACTGCTTCAACTGCTTTTCTGATGATCAACTTGGAAGAAAAAACTGGTTGTTTGGGGGACTCTGTTATTGGGAAGCAGCTATCCTAGCAAGTTGGCCTTTATTTCCAAAAGGAAACATGAATCTAAGGATCTTTGTCCTGCACACTGAAGGTGGTGGTTTTGAGGACTGCTGTTCTGCCATGTTCAAAGAGGATGGTCATTGTACCACCTACCAAGTTGTGTAAGTGGCAAAACAACTTCACAGTTCCACATGCTTGTCTTCCACTTCCCTTTGGCTCTTAGATGTGAACCTCTAGTTTTGGTAGTTTTGTACTTGAACCTTAAGCAGGTTGTTGCAACTTGAACCTTGTTGTCACATGATCAGAGGAGACTCAGGAAAACTTTAAATCTGAAATACCAGTTTTTCACAGCCTTTGATATACAAATAGACTGACAAAAATATCTTACTCCTCCCAAAGAAGGTAATTTTCATCAGTGCATTACTGAGTGCTAACAACAAATATTATTTGAGCCTATTCTGGCGTCATTAAAGGACTTTGTGTTGAGCGGTCTCCCCTGCCTCAATTTTACTATTACATTCTAGTTTAGTATCTGTCTATGTTAGTTCTTCAGCCCTGTGCTTTTTGACATTGTAAATGAAATACTGAGTTTTAGTAAACAGTAGATCTCTGCTCTTTTCTATGGTGGTGGTTTAGGGAGATTTCTTCAACTTGCTCCCTCAGCTGCATTCATTATAGATTTCCTCACCTGAGGGCCAGGAATGCCTGGGTTTCTTTCTGCTGTTCTGTCCAAGTCAAGTGTCTTGTTCATGCTGACACTACTTCAGATGCAGTTTGCCTAAACAGAATAGGGCAGAGCTTGCAATCTTCAATGTCAGATACTCCACTTGGACAGTAATGCCTAGGGCATCCTTATTCCTGGTGGCTGAGCATCTGGAGGAAGGGTAAAACCCAGACACCCTCAGCAAACAGGCTCAGGTGTGGGGAACGATGGCTGCAGCTTTTGCTGGGGAGTGCCCAAACCAGGCCTTGTTCTGTCAGTGTAAATTATCCTCTTGCCACCTTGCAGTTTGAATTATCAAGAAGTTTTTGACAGTGATTTCCTTGAAGACATCAGTCACAATCTGCTCTGTGCACTTCCTCTAGTTCTCTGTATCTTCCTGGTGGCTTCAAAGACAAACACTGACTTTGACCTATCCCTCTTAAAATCACCAGTGCCATATATTTTAGCACCAAGACAGTAGTGGCAATATTGTTTTAAATTCAGACAGTGCAGTGTTGAATGTACACATAGGAAAAATTTTCTTCAGACTAAGAAAGAATGAATAATTTACCAGAACAGAAACTCTAATAGGGATTTCAGTCAGCCTTTAACTTTGAATTGCCAGAAGGCTAAGTCTGCCTTACTTGACTCTTTGTAGCCCCTGGTACAGTCCATTTTCTGTTACATCTCACCCCACAGCAAATCATTTCAAACTGTGTAACTGTGAGATTTGTTTGCTTATTTTAAATGTTAATCATCTTAGCCATGAGTGGTAACCAGTTGTCTCTGCATAGTGTTTCTCTGATACAGAGTTAGTGTTACTTTCTTCTGTGGTATCTAATTCAATGGAATATGTGGGTTTCAGTTCCCCAAAAGGCATCTGAATCTTTTTCCTGTGGAGGTGTTAATTTTCAGTAATCTACATTTGCAGATTACTAGATTACTATAAAGAGTATATTGATATGATGTTTGTAGTCATCTTTCACAGTCCTGAAATCCACAAGTATTGGATTAAAAGCTCTCACTCTAGTAGAGAGGTTTGGAAGAACTGGTATAATTCAGTGGGTTGTTTGTCTTTGCCTTTAAAATGTTTTACATAAAGATGCAATAGGAAAATCAGATTTGTGAAGGAGCTGCTTGGGGCTGGTAAGTTGCTAACCACTGAGGTCATCCTCAAAGATGCTGAGCTGATTTTATATTTAATGGAAAAGACTGTCGTTGTACAGGTTTTACAAACAAAGCATTAAATTATTGATCAGAAAAAGGCTGAAGCTCAAATGGAACCAATTATTAAACTGTATGTACAAAGCAGTAGTTTATGAAATTCTTACTAACCATAGATGCTAGGATGTTTCTAAAAATGTTATCTGTAATTTGAATAATAAAGCATCCTATTAAGGAAACCAAAATAATTCTCATGCTCAAACCACAGCTCAAGAAGCTCATTTAGAGAAGTATTACCTAAGGCTGAAGTCTAATCCTTTCCTTTCCCTAGAGACACTGTGAGACAAAGTTTAAGAACAGCCTTGGTACATAGAGTTCAGTTTCTGCTTATCTGTTGGCAGTTATAATTGGTAATGCAGGTCTTTCAGCATACATTTGTGAGGGTTTTTGACATGGTTAGAGCACCAATCTAAGCATGAATCAAGATCTTTGTTGCTACTCCTTTGTGAGCTTTAGGGGTATTTATCTGTGTTTACAGAGCCAGCTTGTAAACCCTTAAAGAAAGAAAATAAGAAAGGTCATGAGCTCCCTTTCCTTATTGCAAATAACGAGAAAAAGAAAGTAGAGGAACTGATATAAAATGGAGTTTGAATACTTCACCTTTCACTGATAGTTCTTGAATCGGAATACTTAAAAAACTGGAGCTGATGGTGACACAACACCTTTGTTCCTTCAGCTTGCAAAGTGACTGATCACAGCTTGTACTTATTTTGGTGCTTGATTTTTCAGTGTGAACACAGCAGATGTGTGGGAGTTATGGTCATGGGGGTTATTTGGTTTTGGTTTTGTGACTGCAATATTGGATGTCTTCTCAGAGAGTTCATAGCCTTCCTATCAGGGAAGCTTCCTGGCCACCCATTCATGATTTTTCCACTGTGCTTTACGTTTGTTTTTTTTAATTTTTCTAATGTAAAGGCTGCCATGGAAGTTTGCAGCTCAGTATAATCAAATATGAATTAGATCAATATGAGCAAGTATCAAGATGGAAAACCCTGCTTAATCTAGGAATTTAAAAAATTGCCTATTACAATGAGTTTAGATAATAATTTGTTATCAGTATTAGGGTTTTTTATTAGCTCAGACTTTTGGAGGAGAGCTAGAGAACATAAAAAGCATATAGTTTCTCTTAAAATAATGTAAATTGTGCAATATATATTGTAGAAGTCTGAGCAGATGCAGCCACTAACAGGTATAACCTCCTCATTTCTTTCCAGTTTAAAAAGATGCTCGTCATGCAAGTGATTGGAGGATACACATATAATACATGGGAAGCTTGCAATGGTAGATTTTGAAAGAAGATATTTATTTTAAATACTGATTTTGTTTAAACAAGCAACTACTTGCGTGTCATGAATAGATCAGGAGTTGGTTGTGTAATTATATGTAAATTGTTGTGTAAATATATGTAAAAAATACTCTTTTTTTTGGAAAACATATTGTGTACTCCAGTCTACAGAGAATATGCATTTGACTGCAGAAGTTAAATGATAATATAACTCAGCATAGATTCTTTAATTGTATGTGAATAAAGTGTGAGCCATGCATGTTTTGTCTAGCTGTGTTTCTTTTCCTATTCCCTCCCAAGTATATGTTTATTTTAAAAAAAAGAGTTGTTTAAAGGACCAATGATACGTGTCTAACTGCATTCTCTTTGATACAGACAGCATGGCCAGAGGTGCACGACAGCTCTTGCATCCAGACAGGAGCACAGAGGAGATGCACAACCTCCTCCCTGTGTGCTGTTCAGCAGAGACATGAATTTCTTAGGGTAACCTGTATAGCCTCTGGTGATGGCTCCAAACCTGGACTGCTTAAAAAAGCCCATTTAAACACAGAAATTTGTCTTTGCTTTAAGGGCTAGTCCCATTTTTATAGCTGGCATACAAGCTCAAATCTTTCCCAGTGTTTTAAGTATCTCACAGTCTTTTCTGCATGCAAGGCAGTGAACCTATTCTTGTGCCTCATTTCACTTGCTTCCTCACTGTGGTTAGGGAACTGCAATCTTAAGAGAAGAAAAGCTTTGTTGTATAGACTTTATAGCATGAAAGGATTTTAACTCTTTTGTTTGTTTTTAAAATGTTATACATGTTGTAATGCAGCACTGTAATCCACTGCCTTTTTGAAACCTTAAATATAATGTAAATCCACTTTTTCTTTTCTCCCTGTGTTTCATACTGACTGAATTGTATTACTGTTTTAACATAACCATGATCTTAGCTGTAGAAGAAGGTAATATTAAGTGAGTTTTGAGAGGATATATATGACTAGGAGATTTAAAATACTAACCATATACTAGAGTGTTAAAAGCTTGTCGGGTTTCTTTTCCTTTTAAGCAAATACAGGCATTGGGCTTTTGAGTGCTTAGGCTGATCTGTCTGCTGCTCCATGGAAGTGGATTGTGCTTGCCCAATTGTCTGCATAGTTAAAATATTTTGAACATAGCCTATTTTAATGTAACTTCTTTTGAAATATCTGCCTAATGGAGAAGTCTTAATGGAATACTTTAATAGCCCAAAGTGGTTACCTGCAATTGCTCCAGTGTATTTCAGTCAATTACAAAGGAAGGTAATATTTAATGTTGGAGTGAAGCTAGATGGTGTAATGAACTGGCAGATTGCCAGCTTGATCTTCTCCACAGGAGAATTTGTATTAATATGATGCTTTTCATTTGCTCTCCAGAAGGTCACCAGTAATATGTCAATTGGAGTTAAAATTCCCACTCTGTGCAGTACAGGTTTATGGTCAGATCATTCTTGTGTATTAGCATATTAAGTATCAAAGAGATTATTTTAGCTATTTCATGTCAGAATTTAAATAGGAAGTGGTTGGATATTGGAAAGAGAGCCTGAGAGAATTGTCATCAAAATTGTTGCTGTAAGGCTGAATCTGGATTTTAGCCATGGAGATAAAGAAAATGGGGCACATTAGAGCTATTAGTGGAAGAAGAGGTGCTTAATAACTCTGGATGTTACTTGCAATGTAATCATTACAAGACCACTAATTTATTCTGTGAGGTAGTAACCTTTATAATAAGGTGCTTATTATATTAGATGTTACTGATATTTACCTTCTGTTGCTCATTTGCAAACATCAAGTTCAAGCTTTTATTTCTGACTATTGACATGGGCTTTTTACAGAGGAACTTTTATAGTCCTTGTGTTTGGGAGACCTCAGTTTAGGAAGTAAATGTGTGACTGAAGTTACTGTTGAAGAGTGGATAACTTTGTCTTTTTGCCTTGTGTGTTTGTAATTATGTGTACATCTGATTATAGTCTGCCATTCCTACTGCTTGTCATAGTCTTCTGTTGCTCTGCACTGGGCCTCAAGGGAAGTGCAAGATGTGAAGAGTCATGAGTGGCAAGGAGCTGTGGCATTTTGCATGTGGCAGGGCTGACATTACTCCAGTAGGAGATGCATTGAGTGTGATATGGCAAATGGACATGGGGCTAAATGGTACAGAGGTGATGGGCGCTGAGGATACCATGGGATATCCTCACACTGCCCACCTCTGTGCCTCTGCTTGCTTTGCTGCTTCCCAAAAAAAGTTGTTAACTTCATTTCCTAAGTTCTCCAATGTTGTGCCAGTTTGTCTTTTGGGTGAACGCTAAGTCCTGTGTGCTGCAAGGCTTTTGAAAGTGGTTGGAGATTGTTTTGTACTCTCAAGGTTTAACAGTTCTTTCCCCAGAATGGCTGTGCTATCAAATATTTCTCTCTAGTCCTGGCTGGAGAACCAGAAAACTTTTATGTGTGGTGCAAACTCTGCCTGGGGGCAGGTAGTCCCAAACCCTAACTGCTTTAACAATTTGTTCACCTTTGAGAAGAAAGGTCCTGAACTTCTGTACCTGAAAGATTGTTTCAAGGAACACATTTTAAATGCAAGTTAAATATTTGAGATCTGGGTTTCCATCCTGAGTTTGTGTCGCTTGGCAAGTCGCAGTGTTTTGGGCAAAGCTTTGGACTGATGGAAATTGGCTACTCCTCTAGGGAAGTGACTGTTAGTGTGACTCGTAGCAGAAAACTTCCTCTGGCTCTTCCAAAGCCAAGTGAAGATTTTTATCATGAGAAAAATAGAAAATGGGGTCACAATGCAACAGGATTGAACCTAAGGAGGACAGAGACCAGTCTGCATCTTGTGCTTGTGTGTCTGTTAGATTAACAGAGTTTTATTTCAGCCAGACTGTTGTTAGGAATGATGGTTTTTAGTACATCTTCTTCCTTTGACTATTTGCACTATGACCGTTAACATTCCGAGCTACTTTCAATGTGTGGTAATTGAGCTGCCAAAATAAAACCATTCTTGCTCTACAGAAGGAAGTTAGCATTGTTATATTGAGATAAACACATGACTCATTCTTTTCTTATGCGTTTAGATGATATTTGGACTCTTTCTTTTCCCAACTGTACTTCTTTACCATTTAACTAATAAATACAGGGCTCATTTTTCAGGTGTTGATGATGAACAGTACTGTTTTTCAGCTCACTTTCAAACATGTTCTATATGAAAGTGTGCATTTGTGAAGGTGGAAGCAATAATTGAGGGAGGTATTGTGTTTTTCTTTAAGGAACAAAACAAAAGAAACCCAGCAAAATCAGAGGCTTGCCTACAGCACTTCAGTGATAGATGGTAATGGGGAGTAGATGATTTGTGAGGTAGGACAAGGAAAGATAGTACTATTCAGAAGATCTTGTACCAAAAAAATGAGGAGATTTTTATTTTCTCATTTTTACCTCTTATTATTAAAAATGTCCTTGTATTATTGACAGGAGAAAAACACATACTACAAAACATTCAGCCAGCAGGAAAATAGATCTGCTCTGCCTCAGGGTTTTAATGTTGCTTCATTTAATAAAGTATGTCTCCCATTTACTTGATATCTGTCCTACAATTTCGATAGAGCAGTTTTCAGTGGGAACACAGTTAAGGTCTATAATTGGTTAGAAAAATTGATGTAGCAAAGTGTTGCTGCCTGTGGTCTGTGTCTGCAGAATGCTGAAAACCCATGTGGGGCAGCAGCTATTCCAGCCACCACCTGGCAGAGGAGAAGGGATTGGTCACCCATCTGCTTTCTGTTGTCACAGGCAAATCTTCATTCAGGTGGTGAACTGGATCAGGAGGCTCTTCTGTTGGAATAACATTTCCTCGTAATTTGCCATCCTCCATTATTTTTTAATTTTTTTTAATCTTGTGTATTTTTCAGGAGGGCTGGCAGCAGTTTGTCTCCCCTTGCAGCTGCTGGGGAGCAAGGGGTGAGCTTCCAGGAGCTGAGGATCAGGGAGTCTCATATTCTCTCCTCCTAATAATATGTTTAGCCTTAAATGTTTGTCAGACTGTGACTTTAGTAGTTCTGTTATGTCACAGTACTCCACCTAGTAATGAATGTGAAAGTAAATCTCATTTTGAAACGTTTGTGTGAGGTATTTATAATACCTTTGTCAATACTTTTTATTTTTCCCTCACTTCATTATCGTGCATGAGATTGCTGGGTGACTTGCTCCTTTCAAGTTAATTTCTTCCTAGGATGCTTTTGTGGAGTCACAACTGCCTGGAATCTGTTCAGAAAAGACTTTGAACAGAAACATTTGTGCATGAGTGGCCTGGGGTGATGTAGGAGTTTTAACACATCCTCCTTATGAGGCAGAGGCTGCAGCACAAGAAGTTGCTGAGAATTTTTTTCTTCTACTTGAATTGGATCTTAATGGGTTTACACTGCCTGAATTTGTCAGACATCCTGTGGAGTTAGAAGGGTCATTGAAAAACAGAAACAAGTGTTTAAATACTCTGACATCTCTTCTGAACAGTTACTTTTGTGGCTAGAAATACTTAACAGAACAGTGAGGGCCAGGAGAAGACCCCTGGACAAGCCATCCAAGTCTTGTCAGGGTTGAGGCTGCACCTGGGGCCATGTTCAGTAGAATTCCCAGGAAGAAGGCACATCACTTCACAGAGGGTGTGTGGCTGTGCTCAGCCACCCTTGTGCCTTCTTTACATCCTGCCAGAATTTCCCTGAATGTGGTTCTCTGACCCTGTGACAAGCTTCACCACCTCTGTCAGAGCCTCTCGGGTGACCATCTCTTGTGCCAGAAGGCTCCAAGCCACATGTGGTAGTAATCCAGCTGAATTACACATCTCTGTGTGTGAGTGCCTTCTGGATGGAAATACTTCACTGCACCACAGAACTCCTGGCTACACTTTTGTTGCTGTACCTCTTTTTCACATGCAGAGGCATTTCCTTTTTCTTGGAAAGTACAGTCAAGTTAAACTGACTAATACAAGAGTTAAGAAAACAGTAAATAATGGTATTTTAAAAAATATAATCTTTCTAAAACTGAGCTGAATTTTTAATTCAATTTCTTGACTGATCTTTCTCTGTATTACAAAGGCTCAGCTTGTACATGGTTTGGGCTTAAAATCTTCTTGTGTTCATTGAGAGAAATTAAATATGAGGATTTGGTATTTTTATGCTTAACAGATGAATCAAGTTCAAGCCATTCTGCCTGTTCTTCAGCATCTCATAGGTGGTTTTGACAACCTGAAAGCTAAATTACCTAGTTGCATGTGTTCTAAGTTTAGTGCTAGAACTAAAATATATGTTTGTTATTTCAGGCGGTGGTGTATATAACTTGGTTGGAGAGTCCTGCCTTTCACTGTCTGGATCCTTTTAACAGTGTGTCAAAGGTGAGTGGTTCAAGTTCAGTAGTTATTTTTGTAGCTAAAGATAACAAGTGAACTGGATGTGTGGCTTGGTTTTGGCTTTTGTGTAATAGCAGTGTAGTTGGGATTTTTTAAAATCTTTTTTAACTGCTGGATGAGCAAGTCTTTTTCTGTCAGTATCTGGGGCAAATCAGTTCTAACTCTTACTTTCAGAAAAAAAAAATATAGGCTCAGACTATTAATTAAGCACTAGATATTGCTTCCACTGTTTTATGGCTCCTGTCTCCTGCTACTCACTGCTTTGACTTGGGATGTTTCCCCTGAAGGTGCTGCCTTGAAAACAAAATATGATGGTGTGGGAAGTATGCAGGAGAAGCAGTCATCCATAAACCATGGTGGAGCAGGCTTAGTATTATTCTTTGGTTGAATTCTAGAAATGAATTAATAGCTTTGGAAGTGTTGAGTATTGAAAGTATTGGGCAGAAAGGATATTTTGTGTTTTCTGTGAGAGCAGAAGAGAATTACATTCAATATAGAGAGCATCTTCCTAGGCTGGCTGAAGACCTGAAATAATCTAATGAAGCTGATGTTCCTATAGAATTCTTTTTGTAGTAGAGTTTGGCTAACTTCTTTCTTGTAATTTGTGTACCCTGTTGTCAGTTTCTAGTAGCTGTAGTTGAT
Organism: Notiomystis cincta; assembly: GCA_013398075.1. Classification (NCBI taxonomy): domain Eukaryota; kingdom Metazoa; phylum Chordata; class Aves; order Passeriformes; family Notiomystidae; genus Notiomystis; species Notiomystis cincta. The sequence goes on from VZRX01014900.1 coordinate 55,970, forward strand.
CTCTGTGGTTTAGTAGGAATTTATTAACAGAAACTTTTAATAAATGACACCTCATTACAACTGTACCAAGAAATAAAAGGAAAATGGCAAAATACTGAATAAACATTCAAAACTGTAGTAGCTGCAGCATGGAATCTTGGCTTTATTCAGTATTTTACCAGGTGGATTTATTATTTCTTACTCAAATTCTCCATTTATAAAATAAAAGTAATGTTACCTTCTTCTGGGGGAAGTTAGGAAGTACAATTATTGACATTTTGGAACTTCCAGATGGAAAGCAATACATTAAGTTGTTGTGTGCCTTGATATTTGCTGTGAGTTCTGTTAAATACTTGTTCAATGAAGTGTTATGAGATGTTGAAATTAGATTTATTTATTCAATAAAGTGAAGGTGAACCAGTTAAAATTAAAAATGCAATCCAATCTTAACTATAATGTCTTCATTTGTTTTTTCAAATGATTGATTTTCCTTTAAACTGAAAAGGAAATTCTAAAGTAATACTGAGAGAGTGGGCTTTTGCACTATATTTTCAAATTATCTGATATATGTCTTCAAATGTACTGAAAAAAATTTATAACCCTGGCCTTTCTAACAGATCGAGTGTAACCTTGAACACTTAGGTGCTTAAAGACTAATAGTGAGAAACCTTTTGTACTAATATGCTGGAGTAGAAATTGCAGTAAGTTTTCTTTTATGCTTTTTCTATGATGTATAGGTAGCAAAATCAAAATCTTCTTGAAAGAGCTGTTAATGTGAAAACAAAATAAGTACACAATCCTAAAGCAAATGATTCATAAGCTGTTGACTTAGTTATTGTAAAATTATTTTTTCTACAATAATTTCTACTCTAAATTAAGCTGGTGTTTTATTGACAATGGGCCAAATTATGTATTTATTTCAAATGTGTAATATAAAACACATTAGAGTTTTATCTTTGAAATCACTTTTTTGTCCTTTTTTATAAATTTAAGTAAAATGTTCAGTGAAAATAATTTTTAAAATAGCCCACTGTTCAGTTAAAGGAAATAGGTGTCTCAAATCTTGGTTATGGCATATCAAGTAATTTTTTTTTTTACTCTTTAATCCAATCAATGTGAAGGGTAACCAAACCTGCCCAAGGTGGAGTTCTTTACATCAGGTGAAGGTTTTATGTATTTCACCAAGAGGCAGTAAATAGGTAGCAGCTCACTGAAAGGAGGGGAGGAAGAACTATCTGGAAATGTCAGTTGGTGGGGGGTATAAGGAGTGTCTCTCTTCCTGTATCTTTTCTTTTTCCTTTTTTATTGAAGAATGAGTAGCCAGGATATTTGCTGTGTACGATTAGACCACACTCAATTTGAGTAACAAAATGAAATCTAACAGTATTAATATTTTATGCCTTTTTCCATCCTTTGTGTGCTTGTTTCTGATGGACTGTATTCACCTTGGTAAATATGTGAATCTGCAAAACCTGGAGCATTCTCATGCTGTTCCCAAAAGGAAATGAATGTGTAGGTGTAAGTTTGTAATGCTTTGTTGAACCAGAGCACAGTAAACCTTTTGCCCTTTGAAAACGAAATGAAATTGGCAACAACGTAAATTTTCAGAAATTTCACTCCAAGTCCTTAAACTTCACCAAACTGCAGGCAGTCCTGTATCCTTACAGGATTTTGTAGTGGTCATTAAGATCTGCCAGGTCTTCTTTTGTGTAGCTGGGCAAGCTGGCTTTTGTCAGTTGTTCGCTTTCCTCTCCCTCTCCTCTAAAATTATATTTTATGTAGTGGTATTCCCTACTTTGAACTTCTCCCTCATTCACTTGCAGTAATGGAATCAAAAACAAGGTCTCATATTATATTTTCACAATAAAATATTTTGAAAAGTGATTGCAATATTGATATGTGCATTGAACGTTTTGTATTTTAGATTAAAATCATTTGGGAAATGCTCTGTAATTTTTTGAGACTTGATACACTTGTATGGAATGATTGGTTCTTTAGGGTTACCTCTGTACATGGGAGGGAGATTGTTTGATGAGATCAGAAACAAACTGGTACCAGCAAAGTTATCAATGTCTTCATACTCAGCAGATTTGTCAAAGGCTACAGTGGCACAGCATAGAACAGAAATCCTTGTCTGTAAAGATTCTCAGAGCAACCATGATAGAGATGAACTCCTCACATTGTGAGACTGAGGACCTGCACACAGCTTCTGACACACTGATCCTCCTCCTCTGTTCAAGAGCAAAAAGCATCACAGACATTTCAACTTGATGGAACTGTTTGCGATGCTGTATCAGAATATTTCTTGGTATTTTTCTGTGATTCAGCATGTTTGTAGTTGTGATTTTGGGTATTTTTTAACCCAAGGAAAACGATACCTATTCTCAGTGTTTCATATGAGTTAGTTATGGGAAACTGATTCTGACAGTTATGAAGAGAATGAAAGGTATGTGCTGAGTGGATGTCTGGATTCCTTTCCCTTAAAAAAAAATATTTCTGTAATTACGTCAATTATCTCTGGTGCCCAAAGTGATTTTAAGACTTTGAATGCAACTTCAGTGTTACTTAAGTATATTTACAGACATTTAGTGCAATAAATGAATTTATAGAATACTGCCTGTTATGCTAGTAGCATAATACTTTCTAACCTATAATTGAGGACAGTGGGGAAGAACACTTTCAGCCCACTTTTACACTTCCATAACCACAGGTACACACCCCGAATAAATTGATCTTCCCTGAATTACATTATTTTAGTACTTATTTTTTTAGATTTTTTACTGCATTTTTCTGTTTTTCTTTGTAGTAATTGCAGTTCTTCACTTGAAGTATAGGCATGTTTTAATTTACTAATAATATGAAAGTTAAGAATCAGTTGCCTAATTTTTTATAGTTTTGATAGTTTCAGGTGCAACTCATGTTTTTAGGTATCACCAGTACCTGTTACAGCCCAGAAATGGCCTTTGCAGTGTGCTTTGACTGCAGTCCATAGGATTCCTCATCAGAGAACACTGCACAGCTTTCATCCATGCAGGAAAATTCATTTCAGTAAAAATATAACAATGACCACATTTTTTTCCTGGTGGAAGTAGTTTTGTGATATGATAGCCAGTTACAGACTTTGTCTTACCATCCAGCATACCAGTTTTTCTGAGCCAAAACTACTTTGCCTGCTAAAAAGAATCTAGCATAAACATGTTTAAATATAATATGAATATGATTAAGCTATACATACATATATATAGATATAGATATATGTAATAGTTATATGTGAGTGAGTTAACTTGTGCCCAAGTATTTTAGTGAACTGAGTATTAAAAAAAGTCTGACTAACATTGGTGTCTTGACAGCGTTCAGAGGACTGCCACTGGCAGAACAAGCTATTGATCCTCTGTTTCTGTGGTTTCTAAATAAATATATCCCAGTATTACACCAATTTCAGCTAAAAGATTTAAATATGTACTGCACTTTTGGTGGACAAGTGATGTGGCTTAGAATATGATCTTGAAAAACACTTCAAAATAACTAATGCAGTTAAACTACATCACAGGGAGGGTGCCCTTAGATGCTGAAAGTGTTCGTGACTTTGTCTTGTACGTAGAGTCAAACGTTGGGTAAAGTCAGATTGAGGTTTTTGGGGTGCAGGGACCAGAGACAGTCCCTGTGCCAGCCCTGGTGCAATTGGACTGTACTGGTGCAGGGGAGCTGCAGGGATCCCACATCCTGATGAAGGAGGAAGCAGTTCAGCAGCTGAGGCCACCAGCCTACTCCAAGGTTTAACTGCCCCATAAAGGAGCATCTGATCTGCTTGCAGACACACACAGGAGATCCCCTCTCCTTGGGTTGCCATGCCTCTTTTGTTAGTTCAGGGCTGACTGCTTGAGCTGATGCTTTGCAGAGTGGGCACACAGCTGATGTTGGCATAGGAAATTTAAAAAAATCAGTTAAAGGCTCCTTCCTCCATTTGATAATGGCTGGAAGGCAAGTCTTCTGGTGTGAAGACTTTGAGGGAACTTTAAATGATTCATTGTTCATGTTAGAATTAGTATGTAGTAGAAATAAACTGTAAATTTATATAGTTTTGGTAGTTTTTTTAGCATATTCCAAATGACATCCTTTTGGAATCGTATGTATTGCATCAAATGTATTATGATATTAAAAAAGAGTTGGGCTTGCTGAATTACTGCCATTTAGTACACAGTTCATCTCATCTAGTTTCTGGTGAATGGTTCGATGTGTTTATCTAGATGCTGAAACTGGTGAATTTCACAGAAGAGAAGAATATTTAAAAGTTAGTGTGGTATATTTCTTGTGGAATTCTGTTTCTAATAACTTGGTTAATTAATCTTGGATTACAGTTACTGTTTGCACTGTAGTAACAAAGCTCCAATTGTACTAAGCAGAGAGGACTGAGAAAATGAGCTTGTCCTGTTGTTTGTTTTTTAAGCCAGTAGCAGCACTGAGCATAGAATATCATGCATACAGATGCAAACCTTTTACACTTTATTTTTCTTTCCCTGATTTTAAGTTTGAGAGCCTTATTTTAGGACACCACAGGTTCCTTGCCGTCTTGTGGATTTAAACCGCACTTTCCTTTGTACTGTCTTTTCACACCCTTTTGTTTCAGGGATTGCCTGCAGCTCTCACCCCCCCTTATTTTGGAGGCTGTTGTTTGTGTCAGCTGCTCTTAGTTCCCCGCAATAGAGCCTCTCTGTAGCCTATTTTCTACCTGCTCAATCCCCTCTTTTATCCCACCACCTTTCTTGTAAATGATCTTTCTCCCGGTTTTTGATTCAGCAGCTGGTATGCCTAATCCTTCCAGGTACTGTTGTTGCCACCCAGACTGGTTTTTTTCCCTCACTGGTTTGGGTCCTTGAATTGTTTTCCTTTTTCTTATGACTGCTTGTTCCACCTCTTCTTACTAATATTTAAAATTTACCAGTGGCCTGTTTTTCTTTTTTTTTTTAATGTGCATTACCATCATCTTAACAGACATGTTCCTATATGTGAGCTAGAAATCTGCCTCATGCAAGCAGCTACAGCAGGTGATGTCAGAGAGATTATTTCCCTGAAGCTGCAGGCAGTTGGGGGGATCCAAATTTTCCCAAGAGGCTGATTTTGAATTCTCTATCTTGCACCAAAATCCATAGCTCTTAGCACATTCCCTGATAAGCTCAGTTGTCTCATACCATTAGTTCTCAGGTTATCACATACCGGCCTCAAAAATGCTGTTGAATGAGGGTTAGACTTCTCTTTATATTTGATCTTTGAATTTGTTTTCAGAGATTAAACAGTCAGAGTATTAGTTTTCCTTGCTTAGTTCTCCCTGAAGAATATTGAATGGTATTTTCTGCCAGCCTTGGAGTTGCATGGGATCTGGAAAGGTCTGTTCCATTACTGCTGGAGAGATGGCTGGTTTATGATGAAGGCCTGGATGCATGGTAATGTGAAACATTTATCTCAAAACAAGAGTGTTAACATCCCTGAGTTTACATGAATGTTTGCAAAACTTGGATGTGTATGTATGTTTATAAAATTGGTTTTGAAACTAGCTCATAAGCAAGATTTTGACTGTTGTGCTCCATAGAATTTGAATTTACTGTCAAAGGGATAATGGAAGCTAGCATTCTCAGCTGCTGCCTTGCACTTCAAGCACTCCTTTGGATGCATGGCTGCTGTAACATACTTTCTGATTGCAGTAAATTACTGAAACTTCAGGAAGTCTTGAGCTGTGAGCTATAAGTCTTCTTCCATGTGACTGGTCACACATCGTTGTCTGGCCAAAAAGGGGGTGTCCCATTTGTGTGCTGGGCTTATGTCCATTGTGTGAAGAGCAGCTGCTGCTTTGTATTCTTCAGGAAAAAAGGTGGTGGCAGAGAGATCAGAAGCCTGCTGATTGTTGTGACCTGCTTCCTGCCTGTGGTTTAGGAGAAGGGGAGAAAAATGACAGCACAAAGTAGGTCACTGGTCAGCTGAAGATTCTGGCCTGTAGGTGGTGGCTGGGCATTTTGGCACTTCCACATCCCGAGTCGGTACCCTAACTAATCCTGCAGAATTCTTGAAAATAGGAGAAACAAAACTGAGGGCAATATTTGATGAAATGACATAGTGCTGCTTAGCTTTACAGACTATAGCTTGGTTTCAGGGTGGAGCTTTTTGAACCTAAATGTATGTATTACACACTAGAGGAGCAGGAATGAGGCATCAAATAACAATTCAGACCAAGACCTGCTCCTCAGAGTTTAATTTGCAAGAAGCTAAAGAATAGATAAAAATGCTTGGTGTTAGTCACTTGAAACAGTCAGAGATTCTGTGGTAGAGGAAAGGAAAAGGGATGTCTCTTCTGTAAGTTCTCCCTGGGGTCCAGAGAGGGAGGGAATGAGTATGTCTTTTCCTACTTGTCCCTATTATCTTTTTTCTCTATTTTCTTTATTTGCTATTTTATTCTCTATTACCTTGAGGTGATCTGTGAATTTTTACGTACTCACTCCTGTTTCTGTTTAGTCATGGAATTGTATCTTGCTTCTCCTTTAATACACTGCTCTACAGCTCCCAGTATTTGTGTATCAGTTTTCTTCAGAAAGCCTTTCATTGAGGCGTGATCCAGATTTGGTAACACTGTTGTCTTGTTTGAGTGAGGTCTGAGTTAGATAATGAAGAAATTGTCTGCTTCTGTTGTAACATTACTTTTAACAGGGTCGTGGTGTGTTGCTCTTGGATATTGACTACAAGTAATACTTAGTACTTTACAACAGTGTAGTACCGTAGTATTTTGCATGGCTTCCAGCTGAGCTTTTTTAGTCACTTTTATTGAAAATCAGTAGCAATATAAGTTTTAAAATTTGTATTAATCTAGAAGGAACAAGAACTGTAAAGTTCCACATTTCAGACCTGTGGTTTTGAACCTGTTTTTTCCTTCATTTAATCTTTGTTCTTGTACACTTGTTAATCCTCACAATCTCTCTCCATGTTTTGAAATTATTTGGCTGCTATTATTTCCCTTTAATTTTTTGCTGACGCATTTTATTGTTATCTGGCAGTAGTAAGGAAGAAAATGTGTCTGTGAGCATGTGAGGGTAGAATGTCTCATCAGTGCAAGAGTACATAACATTTCTGGATGAAAAGGAATGTGATGTAGGAGCCAAAACCAAATGTTTAATTTTGAACCAAGTTATTGCAGGGAGGTTTTATTCAGGAAAAGTAAGCTTTGGAGAAATTAGACAGAAGATAAAAGTAATAGGAGGATATTTAAAGGCATTTGGAAGTATTCCATTTTGTTCAAGCACTGAAGGTGAGAGTAGGAATAAAGGAAGACGAGAGTCTGGCATCACAAGGCAATGTTGGTGTCTCTTGAATTTATATTTTGCTCTTAGAAATGTAGACTTTTCTAGTTGCTTATTTTTGGTTTTGGGTAACTGTTTCTATGGGAAAAGTCAGATATTCTTACAGTGAAAATTTACTTTCAGAAGCTTATCCTTTTGAGCAGCAGATCTGGTGCAGTGGAAAATTGTGTTGGGATAATAGCAGTGGAACAACTTTTTAGATTGTCTGTGTAAGCTGTCTTAGAGCAGCTGGCACCTGAACTGCAACATAAGAGTTCAGAATAAGGACCATCTTCCTAACGTGCTTACAGAAGCCTGTGTTCTCTGGAGCAATCCTGGCAGAAGGGTTTTAGAAAATCCCCTTTCATCCTCTTCCCTCTTCTGTGAAAGGCGTTTCTCTCTTGGCTTTGTGTCCCTCTCCATCAACTGAGGAATTAGCAATAGCTAGCTGCTGTAATTGTGTAGCAGAGCACTCACAAGTACAGTTTTTTGGAAGAGGTCCTCATTTAAACTGAAGGAAGATATGTAAGAAATAATTTGATTGAAATAAATGAACGCTACCAACAACCCAGAGAAAAAATGCAGTTTTAGTTTTTAAATTTAAAGCATTCTTTAAGAGTTATAGGACAAGTCATTTTGAAACCTGTTTTGTTTGGAAAGTTTGAGGGGTAATGTTTCCTCTGCATTTGTGTTTTGGGAGGATTCCTGTATTGACTCTGAAGTGCTGTTAGATGGAAGAAAAAATAATTTTCAAGGGAGACTGGGACTGCCATTTTTTGCCTAGGCTTATACTTGCTTGGTTAGCACAGCAGTCGGTGTGACTGACGAGAGACTTGTGGAGCTGCAGCGTTCACTCGCGTCTTGTACACGATCCAAGAGTTTCTTTATTTAAATTGTGCTTTCGCTGGGTACATGTCCTATCAGGAAATTAAAAGCATGGCTTCCTGAGTAACTATGTTGTGTTCCAGTCTTTTTCAGGAAGATGTACAGATTCACACAGGAATAAATTTCATGCTATTAGCTGTCTCTTAATGAAATCTAACACTGCATCTTTCAAGCTGCCTCTTTGGTTACATGCATAAGCACAGAATCAAGAATGGTATCTTATATCTGGTGATTATTTTTACCTGTACTATTCAAAGACCCTGCTTCTAGAAAGTAGCTTTTTGCCTGAGAAACTCTCCTAGATAGGAGAAATAGGTGTTCACTAACCCAAATTCAGCTTTGGAACTTTGCCTTGAGATTTAAATTGAGAAGTTTTTTTTTTTTTCCCCAGCTGCTACATGCACCTTTTCATATGGGATAAAAATTTTGGTCCAGGTGACTTGCTAAGAAAATCTAGAAATCTAAGAATTTATTCAATATTCAAAATGACAGTAAACTGGAAAGTTTACGGGAGCAGAGTCTGAAGAGGACCTTTAAATTACTTAGTACTCTGTGAATGAAAAAGTTTAGAATTATTATAAAAATTAAAATAGTTTTCTTATTTTCCTACTGTTATGAGGTAGATTGATTGGGCGATTTTTGGAAAAGAAAATGGTAAATTCCTTAAGACCATAGAGTGAATGTTGTCGAGAAATGGACAATGTATGCTTTTTTTTCCCCCCTTAAAAACCTTGGAAATAAATGGGTTTTTGAACTGAACAAACATCTCTTCCTCTTTCTAGTTAAAAAGTGAATATATGATTTTTCCATTGGGGAACAGAAGGTCAGCGGTTCAGTTTTATTTTCAGCATTTTATAGACAGTTTAAAGTGAAATCCCTTGAAAAGTAGGTAGCGGTGTTTCAAGGGATTAGCAGTAAAACGTAGCAATCCACAGCGATTCTGAGCTTTGTCCTTCTGTGCGAGATCAAGGTTAAACTTCTTATGTCTGAGGACTGTTCTTTGTTTATACAATACATAAATGTACTAATACTTCCAGTGAAGTATAACTCCTGCAGACCATTGAGTGTTTGAGCTATGGGAAAAGAAGCAGCGGTGGAAGCAGATCTTTCAAACACTTTATTATTTGGAATCTTGAAAGAAATTCAAGGATGTCTCCTTTATAAAATCTCATGGTGCTCACCATGTCCTGAGTGGCTGGCTGGTTTAATTTCAAAAAGGAAAGTTTATTGATAGTGAGGACAAAAATCTATGAACAGAGGTACACTTAATTTGTTCTTTCACAGAGCATGTTTTACCAGTCTGTCATATAGCTAAATTTACCTAAATGTCCTCTCATTAGAGCATCTGGGGTTTTTCTGACCTTGTGTGCTTGGCTCTCTCCTACCCTGTTTTTGTAAAGAACTGTGGAGAGGTTGTTAGGTGTGAAATGATTTGTAATTTTGTCTTATGTAGACACCTAAGGTACATTTTATTCTTCCTGGACTTTCCCTTCTCTTTTATCTTGTTTGTTTTTGGTTTCATGAGTTTCTGAATAGAGAGGTAAACTTAAATGCTGTTTGCCAGGAGGAGTGGAGAGAAAGCCATCCAGAGCAACAGCAACAAACATTAAGCTTATCTGTGTCTCTGACTTTGTAGAAACACCCATAAACCAATGCAGACATGGGGTCATTAATCATTGCTGCTGTTTTAGAGGTGAGATGAGGTCTCCTTTCCAAAAGTTTTCTTTAGGGCTGCAGAGTTTATTAACTGCATCATTTTTCTGGAACTGCTTTTAAAAGAATTCAGGAAAAAGTGAGCCAATGCTCTTTTCTGGCCCTCTTGCTATATCTAAGTGTGAGGCACTTTGAGATTCTGTTGTGTTTACTCTGCAGCCGTGAAAAATGGGCCAAAAAAGCTGCCACCTTCCTGTTTGTCTCATGTTGTTTGCATCTAAAAGGTCTGAAGATGTCCTCCCTCTCTGCACAATCTGGGGTTTTCCACTGCTGTCTAGAATGTACTATTACTTTTGATTGCCTTCAAAATAAAGCAAGTAGATGTTTTGCAGCAATAGTGGAAAAAGTCACCACAAGTTGGATCATTCACAGAGGCTGCATCTGCATTAGGCTGCTGATGGAGGCAGAAAAAACCCTTGCAGCTGCTGCTTGTACTTGCCTGAGCCCTGCCTGCTGCTGAGCATTGCAGCAGCAGGTGCAGGAAAGGGAGGTTGAGGGCAGATGGCACAAGCACTGGAAGGTAATGGCTGGAGGAGGGGCTTGCTAGGAAGAGTGCTATTAGCCAACTGTCTGCTGTTAGAGTTGCTTTATATTCAGACATTATTTTTCCTCATCTTTCAACACATTAAAATCAGCGGAGATGACAGTTCGCATTCTTTGTGTTTTCTGGTAAGTGCGTGATAAAAGGGCATGAAAAGATGTATAGTCTTCAAGATACAGGGAAATACCTTCTTCCAAAAATACTGTCTGGGTGACATGAAACAGTAAAAATCATCTACTATGAAAAATGCTCTCTCTCAGTGGTTTTTTGGGGTTTTTTTTGCTTGGTCTCTAGAAGTTTGCCAGTACTGTCTGTTAATCTTTGTCTTGTTTTCTGTACGACATACTGGTACACATTTCTTAAAAACAACATACGCCTCAAACAAACTGAAATATGTTTGTTTGGTTTTCTTAATCCCTTAAGGTTGTCATCTCATATTTATGGAAAGATTTGCTAAGTTTTTCTTACAAGCCCTTTGCCTTTTCTGTTGGTGACTATACTAAGCTTAGTTAAAGACCTGTTGAAGTGTTTTCTCTGTAATTTCTATTACTGTCACTATCTATCTTCTAAGCATAGGTAAGTTGCAAGGCTTGTAGCTAGTACTGTGTAAGTGTAACTTGAGCTGCTATAATACCGGCTTGTTCCTGTAGAATACAGCTTTTTGTCCTTTGAAATAGAACTTTAAATTTAAATTATCTGTCAGAAGCTAAAAACGAACACTGCCTACTTTATAACAGGCATACTGTTCCAAAAAAGGCTATAGAAATATCCTTTTCAAGTAAAACATCAGAAGAGTTTTAAAAACTTAGCTTCCTAAAACAGCAGAGTGCTTATCACATAAATAGAAAAGATAATACTTAGTATTATCTGTTTTAAAGTCTGCCACATTGATTAGGCATTTGTATCTTGAACTGCACCAAATTTCGTGGTATAGCAGTATTACTAATGATAATCTTAAAAAAATATTCAGTTGGGAGGGTTAGCTTGTGTGAAAGTCTCAACATGAAACAAGAGTGAATAGCACATAAAACTGAAGTGGTGTTGCATGATTAATAGAAGGCCAGAACTCAGATTTGTATTCTAATGTTGCAGCAGCCTAGCTGATAACAGCCTGGATGGCTTTCTCTTTGTACCACCAGAGCCTAAAGTATCTGCTACTTTTTGTAGAATCATAAAATATTTAGGGTTGGAGGGGACTCTAAAGGTCATCTAGTCCAACCCCTCCTGCAGTGAGGAGGGGCATCTTCAGGTAGATCAGGTTGCTCAGAGCCCTATCTAATCTGACCTTGACTGTTTCCAGGGATAGAGCATCTTCTTCATCTCTGGGCAATCTGCTACAGTGTTTT
>VZRX01014901.1:0-82310 GCA_013398075.1 Notiomystis cincta
CCAGTATCAAGACAGGCTGGGGATAAACAGATTTGAGAGCAACCTTGGGGAGAAGTGCTTGGGAGTGCTGGTGGATGAGAGGCTGGACCTGATCCACTTTATATTCACTCATAATTATTTGCTTTCACAAGGCCAATAAATGAAGGTAGGAATGCTCCAAGGAGCTCTTTGTAAATGAGCAAAGATGGGGGGTAGGAGCAGTTCTGTCAGTCTGTGAACAGGCAGTCAGGGTTACCCAACAAGAAAAGCAACAAGTACTCTTTGTTCTTGCCTGTTGCCTGGCTGGAGGCTGCAAAGTTCTGCCATGCCTCGTTTGAACTCACTCTGGATGTTCACTGGCAGCCTCTGCATGGTGCTGCTGGCTCAACTAGGAACATACTAACAAGAGCCGTGGAGAAGTAAACTCAACCAGCAACAAGTCTGTCAACAGAAGGGGAAAAAACAAGCATGAAGTCTCTGGAGGCCCTTTGAGCCAACTTACACTGATGTCAGGATGTTGAGGATGCCTGCCTGTATTGGCCTGAGGGGTATCTTTGCACTGCTGTTGTGTGTGGAAATGGAGAGCATGGATCTGAATCCTGGGCTGTTGTTCTGTGTACAGTTAATGGGACACTCGTGCAACAGCTGTTGCTGCTGTGTTTAAAAATTTGTCATTCCAGCACTGTGATACTATCTGATCCTAGAGATCCCTTTAATTTTGTTTTTATTAAGAGGGCTGCTTTACATTTTTAGAGCTTTTAATTGTAAAGGTCAGCAGCAGTGTAGTCTAAATGGTTCTTGAACCATAGACGAACCCTCAGCATGCTTCAAGTGCTCCTTTCATCCACCGTGACTGTCACAGCCCCACCTAATGCACACACAGTTGAAGGACTGAGTGCAGCAATTTATCCTATTAGTCCTCACTCATCAGCACATATTCTTTTCTTACATAAAGCTTCCTCATGCAAGATCTTGGACCATTTCCTTGCTCTCCACCCCTCCAGAGAGACCTGAGGGAAGCTCTACCATGGGAAACTAGATAAAAGTTTGAGGGATAGATAGCAGAGAACAGTCCTGCTCTGAGGGAATAAGGAGTGGGTCAGAGGTGATCTGACATAACTGTGAACTTCAGGGCAGCAGCTGTGATGGCATTTCAAGTTGTGTAAACAATATCCATCTATAGGTCTTGTGTAACTCTGCCTGAGTACCTAGGACACATTATCTTAGCAAGAATCTTGGAGCAAGTAGTGAAACAGTGAAGGAGCAGGGCTTGCAGCTGACATCATGTGTTTACACTAGTGAAGTCAGGGGAAGACTCAAACCATCTGAGTGACCTTACTGAGCTAAACTGGCAGGCAGTGACAGCAAGCAAAGGCCACTTGTTGTCAGGCTGCAGACAGAAGGAATCATTGTTTTGTTTTACACTGTTTTGAGTTCTGTACACAATGCAAGGCTCAGCACAACACCTGCAGTCAGAGCAGTGACCCAGAAGGTAGCTGGGGCACTGATGGTTTTGCCCTTCTCTCTCCCTCAGGATGTCCTGCTGCTGAGTCAGTTTATCCGCTCAGATGGAGGGATGCTGCCACGAAGGATCACGGGCCTGTGCTTGGAGGAGCACAAGAAGATTGCTGTCTGTGTGCAGATGGCTCACCGTGCAGGTACACAGCTCTGCTAAAGACAAACCCTGACTGTGGGGTACCTGTTGAACCCCTTGAGAGGGGTCTCCTGCCCAGTTGGTGTAGCTCAGTGAGATGTCATTGTCCAGTCACCCAGAAAACTCATTACAGTCCAAGTGCTGGATGAGGGTGCTGGAACAGAGACCACTTGTTCCGCTTTCTCTGTGTCCTGACTCCTGCCTTGACAGCAGACATTTATCCCTGTAGATGAGAGTAGCGTTGCAGAAAGATCTGGGAAGTGGCTCAGTCTCCAGTAACTAATGATTAAACACCTGCTTCTGAAATTACTTGGTTTACCTAAGCTTGACCTCCCCCATTAGTAACATGCAACTCTGCCATCTGCCATGTGACGACTTTCTCACTTTTCCCTGGGAGTGGGACCCAGGTTGACGCAGTCAAGAGTATTGTGCTGATCTTTATGCTGGGTACCTGAGTTGTATCCAAGTTAAATGGACTGAGAACTTTAATTGTCAGATTTTCTATCCTGGAGATGGAATCTGATGGGACATCAGTGCCTTGTGTCCTCTGAAAAAGCCCTTGTGATGAGTCCAAATGACAGTGTCATTGGTGTGTATTTCCTCCCTTATATCCAGCACAACTTCCCAGCTTCTCTGGGTGGGGTGCAGGTTTAGCAGTGACTAAAAATAAAATACCCCTTCTACTGTACTTGAGCTTTTGTTGTGCTGTACCAGTAATGAGCTTGGTTGCCTGGCTTATGGGCTGTAATGTGACTTCTGAATGCAACAGAAGCAAAGAGACAATGCAAAATATTCTCACATCTTTTTCTGTTTTAGGTTTGTTGCCAAACCACAGGCCTCCACTTCCTGAAGGGCATATTCCCAAGAAACCCAAGCTGAACAGGTGAATGGTCTTGTCTTTCCACATTTCTCTTTTTCAGGGATAAATTGGAAAGGGAAAGCAGTTCCTTACAGTTGGGTGAGAAATGCCTCAGGCAGCAGGGTTCATAAAGAGTACTCAGCATTTTGGAGAAGATCTGTCACGATACTCTCTTGGCAGTCTTTTAAGGACAAGTTATATCTCATATAAACCATTTATTCACACAAGATTAAAACTGCCACACATGTTAGAGTCTGCCTGCCCTTCCTCAGCTGTGCTCGCCTCCTCATCACTTACAGTCAGTAAGGCAGTCACAGGAGGATGCCACAGATGGAGTCACAGCACCACAGAATAGGTTCAGGTTGGAAGAGGCCTCTGAAGATTGTCTTGTGCAAGCTCCCCGCTTAAGCAGAGTCACCTGGAGCAGCTTACTCAGAACTACGTCCAGCCAGGTTTTGAGTATATCCCAGGATAGACCTTCCCCAGATTCTTCTGAGGGCAGCTTGTTCCAGAGAACCAGCTTCATACAAGAAAGTGTTCTCTTACATTCAGACAGAATTTCTGTTTCTAATTTGTGCCCACTGCCTCTTGTCCTGTCACTGAGCACCAGTGACTGGGGAGAGCCCACCTCTCTCTTCTTTATACCCTCCCTTCAGGTACTTCTGAACATTGGTTAGACCCCCCTGAACCTTCTTTTCTCCAGGCTGAGCAGTCCCTTCTCTCTTAGCCTTTTTAGCCCCCAACAGCAGGAGGGTGCCCAGGCAGTGGTACCAGCAGTGAGGGGGTGCTGAGCAGCCAGCAGAGGCCCATCACAGGCCTGTTGCCCTCTGCCCCATCTCCGTTAACTTCAGTCAGCAATTCGCCCTCTGCCTGCCCTTCCTATACAAGTCTCTTCCCCCTCCCCAGCCTGAATGGCCCCTGGCCTTTGGTGGGCGAGGGGAAAGCCTGCAGCCACCTCCTGCTCTGTGCTGGGCACTTGGAGGTGCTAATCCCCTGTTTATAACCTCACACTCTGTTTCCATGGGGATGTCAGAGCCCTGTACGAACCTCGCATTAGCAAACGGTGGGGTTACCAGAGGCCATGGGGCTGTCGCTGGGAGAGCTTAGACTGCAGGGCTCAGGATGGCTGGAGACTCCTGCATTTCAGGTCTGACTCTACAGTGGAGATTTGAGAGAGGCTCTTGGAAATGCTGGCAGGCTGCATAATGGGTATCAGTGAGGATCAAATTAGAGGACTCTTCGTTTGACGCAGCCCTGTCGCCATCAGATACTTCAACTGTGATAACTTCTTCCTTGTGTCTTACAAGTCTTGGGGATTCTTTAGTATCTGTGTCTTATCTGGCAGCTGTGGGGTGGAGCACATTATCTTGTTAGCATTCACATTGCAACCCCGAGTGGCAGGTTGAGACTGGAAATGGTAAACGCAGTATCTTGCTGGAATCACACCAGGACTCCAGATCTGATGCCCTGACCCTTACAAATTGTTCCATAGACTTCTGTTTAGAACAAAGAATGAATACCTCAGGATACATTTTACATGCAAGTAGGTGTGCTACACATCTAAATTAATTAAATTGGAGATTATTGCATTGCTAGCCCCTCCCTACGCTACCCTTTTTTTTCCTCTTCCCAGACAGGGAATGTAGCAGGCACAAGAAGCAATTTAGAAAAAGAGAGCAGAGCTGTTTGCTGAGGATACGGGGCAGCATTGAAGTAGGCAGACTTTGGGGTCTGGATAGAGACAAGAGAATAGGATCAAGGAATGGGATTGAAAGTTCTGGTGGTGGGGCTGACACTATAGAGATGAGTCCCAAGAGCTAGGATAAAGTGCAGGAGTACTTCAGGAGTGCTCTCCTGGTCCCTTATGGTACTGCTGGAAGGGGAAAGCTCTTTGTGTTGGAGCCTTGCAAAATCTTGGCCATTTTCTAAGAGTTTTGACTGTGCAAACCCCTACCTGTACTTCCCTTGTTGCTCTCTGGAGCAGTAGCTGGCACGGCATAAAGCAGGAGTTACAAATTGCTTCCTTCCTCTAGCCTGAAGTGCACCCACATGCTGAATGACTGAAGTCATTCAACCAGTGCTTATTTTGGGAATGAAGCCAGAGCTCTTATCAGAAGTTTCCCACATAAATGACTTGTCCAAGCTTACCTTGTCTTTGCCTCTGTACATGTTTCCAAAGCTTCCTGTAAAGTCTGTAGTAACTTGGGAAGCACTCAACCTGTGGTGCTGCCAAATGCAAGTGAGCTGACAGGGAAGAAAAGGGGCAGAAGTGGACTTGGACTTTGGAGTAGAACAAGCTACCTTGTTCAATGCCATCAGAACATGTCTGGGTCATCCTCTAAATGTGTAATATCAGGGCTACTCATCTGACTTAGCTTGTGCCTTCATTTTGTTTATGGCTACTGGATTTTTAAGTGCCAGTTCAAGAACGGATCAACAGGATCTAAAGAGAGCCTGTTATAGCAGGCAGTACATTACACAGTTAAGTGATGTATTTTCCAAATCTTAGAGCTTCATCTCTTTTTGAGATGGCTGTATTGGCTGTTCGAGCCATCTTTGCCACTTTGCTTAGATGAGAGGTAGCAGTGCCTTTCTGCACTGCTGCTGTAGCCGTGGGAATGTTAACAGGGAGAAACTGAGATGCCTCATAATATGCTTGGGCCCCTTGTTAAAACTTTTCCAAGACAGCAGCACAGGTAATGTAAGCAATCTGTTGTCTGTCTCTTTACTCTGAATGGAGAAAGTTTTCACTTTTGTAAAGGAATGGCTTTTGAGAAGTCACTGTCTACTCCAGATGTTACCTCACACACTTCTGTGGGAATTCCATGCATCTGGGAACTGCCTGCCATCTTCCATTGAGCTGAAGAATGTTTTACTCATGGTAGAGCTCTTGACATAAGACTTCACCATCAGCTGAGCATGACAGGACCACAATGAAAGCCTGTGATAACCTTAGGGACTGATTCCATCCACACCACCTGAGACTGAAGGAGTTTCATCGTGCTAAGTGTAATGTGAAGTGGGAGCCAGAGCCCAGTGCCTCTGCCGTGATACAGACCTGAGCATTGAATTACTGCGTGTAGACTCAGAGCAGCAGCCCCTGCCTGGCTGAAGTCTGGCAGATTACTTCATTTGGATGAGCAATCCCTTTGATTTTGTTTCCTGTCTGGCAAAGTTCTGGTTGGTGCTCCCTGTGGCCAGATTTCTTCCAAAACTGTGTTGGTATTTTTTAGAGCAGCTTCATTTGTTGCCGAAAGAGGGACAAATGAGCTTGATGAAAAACTGATGTGTCCCTTAGACAATGTACAGGCCAGCTACATGGGAAGAACTCTTGGGCTCCTGGGCAAAGGTGCTAAGAAAGTATATAAAGGGCTGAGGAGCTGCATTAATGTATACTTTTGAAAGCACCCCAAAGAAAAGCTGTTCCTCAGCTATTTCTTTACTGCAGTTGTGGCTATCTTGGCCAGAATGTTTGGCCCATGTCACTGTCACCCTGATTAAAGTGAGACTGCTTCAAATCCAAAGAGTCTGGCATGCACTGGCTAGCACCTAGCTGGGATTAAAAGGTATCATGCCACCATATGGAACTATCAGCAAACTGTCTCGTTTTAACAAGGGTCAAGGGTGCTGACATGCCATTGATTTAGTGTAGTGAAGTGTGGATTTATCATGCAGAACCCCTCTGCCTCTCAAGAAGGTGCTCTTCTGGTGCTTATTCAACGATGTTTTCCAAAAAGCAGAATTCCTGCTCTGTTTTCTGAACTGTACTATTTCAAGTGGATGAACTTTGGACATTCCCTTCTGTATGCCCCAGATTGCTCTGCAAAGAGATAAGGATTTCCCTGCTTTGCACTGGGTCATTTGGCAGCTACCCACTCCATCTCCTTATCTGGTTTCCACTGCTGGAATTCAAGAAGAGCAGAGTGCTTTGAGAACATCTGACCTGCAGATACTGCCTTGTACTTGGTTATACAGGTGTCTAGCATAGTTTGGAACATTCATCCATGATGTAATGTAACACAAAGGAGGAGATTGGGAACTGCAGAAGAAGGCATAACATAGAAGTGAAATGCTAAGCTTTGTAGTCCTGAGAGTGGTAGGAGATGTATAAGAACATCTTGTGGTCAGAATTCAACTGGGGAGCATTCCACATCCCCCTCTTCTACCCCCTGCAGCTGGGACATTGTCCAGGTGAGACTTGCTATGATATTTCTCATTTTCTGGACTTCAGTTGTTTGCCTTTTTGCTTTCTGCCTGCTTTGGTTTTGACAGCAATAGCTCATTAATGTTACTGCTTCACTGCTTTACTTGCTATGGTTCTTTTGAAGAAATGGCCATGGGAGTAACCCACATCATCCATGAACTCTTGAGTCTCCTGTCCGCACCTTCTCTTATATATCATTTGTCTGCAGAAGTTGGACATTGAAAACAAATGAAGTTTACCCTGTCAGTGCAGAATTACTCCCTACAGTTCATTTTCCTCATGTTTTGCCCAGTCTGGGGGTTTCACTCTTTCCAGGGGATCATTCCACAAGTAAATTTGTCTTGTAGCCAAGGATTGTTCCCTCATCCTCAGCCTGTATTCTCCCTTTCAAAACTTCCTGCTGTTATTTCTGCATCTGTTCATGCTCCTGCCGGGCATGTTCCAGTTAAGTGCTGCAGCAACAAAATATTTTCACTAGCCTGTGAGGCTGAAGAAGTTCTAAGTGATTTCACCAGCATTGTGTAGGGTGACAGACTGTTCCCATACTCCAGAGTCATGTGTGTGCAGGCCACCACGCACCAGAACCATTTGGGAAATAGTCAAGCTCAGCTGTAGGTCAAACTTCTTCCTTTCAGTAATGGAAACCTGAATAGCTCAGCAGTTTTCTTTTCAGCATGGAGGGTTTTTGCATGGAAAATGTGGACTAACAGTCTATCCAGAACAGCCCCTGAATTCAAGCCAGCATCTAGATGCTCTCTTAATGTGAATATAGCACTCATGTTCTTCTGGCAAGTCCAAAGTATTGGTTAAAATGCAACACTGTGAAGTTATTCCCTTTCCAAAAGAACTAGGGGATATCACAGGTTCCTTGACTCTGGGGTCTGTCAGCAAGAGGTGGTGTAAGATTATAGAGTACTTGATTTTGAGTGCTCAGCTGCCACTCCATTTTCAGCTTCCTACTGGAAGAGCATAACTTGGCACAGATAATATCCAAGTCAATCCCTCCTCCATCACCTGAACTGGAGGAGTTGCCCTGTGTTAAGAAAGAGGCAGGCTCCATACAGATTCCTCATGAATTACAAAGTTCTCAGGCTCTGTGGACACCTCTCGTCCCTGGGAGCAGAATCTGGTTTCCCTAGCATCAGCATTTCACTCCAGCAGCATGTGGTTCCTCTCATCTGCATGGAAACTGTGTTGTGTGTAGCATGTGTATTCAGAAGCAAAGAGCCAGAGCGGCTGCAGGTGAGCAAAGCCAAGAGGTGTCATGGGAAGGGATGTGGCAGGAGGAGGACGGCTCGCCAGCACTTTGATCGAGTGCTTCCTGCAGTGTGTAGCCCTCTGCCTTCTGCTCTTAATCCAAACAAAAGCCATATTGAAAAAACTCAGTGAGGGTTCAGAAGTTCAGGCTTGAACTGTACCAACATGGCCTTTGCTTGAGCTGTGTACAGGACTGTGGTTTCCCCATTTCCCTTACCCTGCACATGGAAGCCTTGTGCCTGCTCCTGGGTCTAAAGTGGCAGCCTCCAAGTGGGAGTGTGTGCCCACTGAGAAGAATCCATGAAGACTTCCACATGCTACAGAGATTTTAGGCTGTTACAGTGACTGCAGGTGAACTAACCATAAGTTGTTTCCATCCTGCTTATATCCTGCCTTTTCCCATCAGGGAAATCCTACCAAGGTTCCTATCACACTTTATCCAAACCACTTACTTGTGCACTTGGAGTCTAGGAATTCTTGTTCTCACTCAAGACCCTTCCATACTGAAGGGGACAAGCAGAGCCTCGAGGTGAGGCACAGTTCCCAGGACTGGCAGTTCAGTCCCCCTTTGCCTGGAGTGGAGCTCTGCACACTGAGGTGACAAGTCAGGAGACTGCAGACCAGGTGCATTTGGCATCCACAGGAAGGTCTGTCTGGACAGCCTTCAGCTACCTGAGAAAATTCAGACAGTCTGCCAGTTTGTGTTTGTAGGTGATTATAAAAACTCCCCAAGACAGAGCTTGTAGGATATAATGAAAAGTTGGGAGACTTGGGTAGAAAAGAGTGTACTCTACCTTACATGGATGGCAGAGTTTGCAGAAAAGTCCTATGTGCTGGGCTTTGAAGCTCTCCTGTGTGAGTTTTGTGGATTGTTTTTACTCACAGAAAAAAAACCAAATCTGTGAATCAGTAGGAAATGGAGTTAGTCAAAGAGGAGAAGGAACTTTGTAGAGTGACTGCTCCCAGGCATCAGGCTTTTGCACTGCTGAATCAAGGTAAAAAAAAAAAAAAAAAAGAGGCAGCAAACAAAATAGGACAAGTTTGAGTTTGGGACAAAGCAAGTATTAAAAGCCCTAAAAGCAAATGTGCTCCAGGAAGGGAAAGCGTCCAAATGTCTGTTTCAGCTAACAATGAAAAGCCCCAGCCTGCAGTCCCCAAAGGAAGCCAAAAGCCTGGACCAGAGGGCTGGATTAGACCTGCTCAAAAGAGAAATAACAAAAGCTTTAAAATCAGGCCATTACTAAATCCTCCTTCCTATGCAGAATTGGGGTGTGCACTTCCAGCCCCCACACAGAAACAGAGGGATTTCTTAAAAAGCCACTGTCTGTCTAAACCTGCATACAGCATTGATGTGTATCTCACATTCACACATTCACTTCTCTCCCAGTGAGATCATTTATTATCACAGGAGCACTTTCCCGTAATCGTGTGGACACGTGACCAGAATTGCACTTGGCACATTGATGCATTAAAACAATTTGGGATTTTTTTCCCTCCTTTTCTGTAAGCGTAGTCTCAATACCAAAATCTGTGCTGTGCCACTGTCCTTGCAGCAAGGGGAATATGAAAAGGAGGAGCTAGTCCATGTGCCCATCTAATACCCTTGCAGCTTCTCCCAAAGGAGCTGCCTTGCCGTGGTCCTTTGCCAGATTCCAAACTGGGGACCTGCGTTTGGTCTCTCTGAACTCCCCTTGCATGTGAAATTAGAGACAGGACAGTCTCTCCTACTTCCTGTCCCGATGCTGTTATGTAAGGGATTCCACTAAAGCACTAGCATAGCATTGCAGGTCAGATGGGACCAGTTTTAAGCACATATAGGAGAACAAGTGGCTGCATCTTGCTCTGTGTCATCACCCAGACCCCTCCTGCTGTTGCTTCTAGGTGTTTTAACTGTTACAAACTCCTCAAAGCAAAGCACTTTGAAAGTGGCTCGATTTCAGAGGTGGAAAGCTCCACATGTGATTCATTTTTCAGTTTGTGCTGTTGGGGAGTACTGAGGAAGAAAAGTGCTAAATGGGCTGCTGTTCTGCAGTCTGTAGCTGCCTGGCATAGCAGGCTTTCTTTGTAGTTCTCAAGAATGTGCCAAATGCCTTCAAACAAATGTATTACATGGTCTCTGTCCAAAGTTCTTAATATCTCAAATTTGCACGATGCAAATAAAAGGTAACAAAGCTTTTTGTGGGGAGGATGAGTGAGGTTACATTAAGACCATGGGATTACTCAACAGAGGCATGCAAACATCGCTGGACAAAGTTTATCAGTCTGTTCCAAATTCTAATTTGTTGGAGCATTGTTTGTGCAGATTATGCTAAGGTTTTACTTTGGATCTTTATTGTCTGAAAAGACTTCTCTTTCTCTAAGGACCTCTATTCCCCTCTCTACTGGTAGCAAAAGATTTAAAGCCTAACAAAACTCCAGGCCACCCAGCCACAGGGTAAGATTTCCAGTAACTGATTCTGGATCTGAAATCCCCTGCCTGTTTGCAAAGCCAAGTCTAAAACTTCAAATGGTAAAAAGCAGAGGATATTTGCCAGACACTGCTCTTCCCAGAGATTTGTAGTTGTGATGATAATTCTGTTTTAATACCTCTTACACTGTAGGTGCTGACTTCCTGCACTAGCAAGCTCCAATAGTATTGTACAGAGAAAACTAGAGCAAATTTGGACATAAAAAAGTATAGGACCAGGCCAGAAACCCATTCCATGCAGAAGTAATAACTAATTATCCCCCCCAAAGTAAATTTATTTCTTTTTTAGAAGCTTTCTCACAGAATTTAGCCTTTGTAATTAGTTTACTTTATTGAGACCAGCTGTTGAAATAACACTTCCCCTAGAGGCTGGATGCATTCAGGCTTGGACTTAGTTGCAATGAAGGGATTTGGCACTCCAGTTCAGCTGCAGGTGGACAATTTGCCAGCAGGCTGGAGACTACACCTGATTTGTTTTGTGAAACTCGAAGTCAAGCAGGTGCCAGTGGGTTCAGTAGAGAGATGAGCTTAGAAATTCCAAAACAAACAAAAGCTCCTTTCCAGTGGTCCCTTCTGAACTGAGGGAGCTCTCAACTAACTATAAAAGGTTATTCCTTTTATAAAGAGGCATGTTAGGGAGGCAAAGGCTATGGTGCCTTGCTTCTGCTTCAGCTGGAACATTTTGTCAGTCTCAAACTGAAATGTGTTTGTGTTGTTTTGACAGGTACCTGACCCGCTGGTCCGTCAGATCTGCACATCCCATTTGGAAGAGAGGCCCTAAGTGGTGCAAAAAGCCCTTTCCAGTCGGACACCCTTTGCTGAAGGATAATGTCACATATACACAAAAGCCTCTCTGTTTAAACCACTAGTGGCCAGAACTAGCATAGTCAGTAAGCACATGTTTTCCATTGTTCTGCTGGGGGTTTTTTCAAGTTTGTCAATATCTCCACTTTTCTTACTCCAAAATCGTCCTTAGTGCTCTATATTTTGTCCAGCTGTGATCTCTTCCTCTAGAAGAATACATGAACCATCAAAGCTAAGTTCAGTGTTCAGGATGATTTGACGAAAGCAAGGGTGCAAAGACCTCAAAGCCAGAAAGGATCTGAAGGCTTTTGTCTCTTTATGTTCCACAAGTGGGTTTGGAAAAGGGTATTTCCTTCTTTTCCCAGCAGTGAGTGGTGTTTCCCCATTAACGTGTGTTTCAACTCAGATTTGCCTTATTTGGGCTTTTGTACCTGTGACACAGATGGAAGAAAAATTTCTCTGCAGCACTGTATTTTCTCAGCAGTAACAGAAATTGCTAATGACTCCTAAAATTAATTTTTTTACTATTACCATCTGTACTATCCATAATTTGCAGCAGAACACCTGTGGCAGTGGCAAACAGGTGTGTGTCTTACATGTCCCTTTAAGAGTTCCTGGCTTGTGTTTCACTCCTGAATCTGGCAAATACAGTGTTGACATCCTTGATGACCTGGCCTGGTTTTCTTTTTCCCTGGCAAATAAATTGTTCATAAATCTTCCATGTCAGTGATGTGGCTGCTTCCTGGGATAGTTGGGAGGTGATTATCCATCCTGTAACTAAAAGGTGGCACCATTTCTCTCTCTGTGTAGTACACATATGGATCTTCCACCTACTGACCACTGCTGATTATGGGCCTGGTATGAAAGGCTCATTAAAGTTATCATGGTCATTATTGTTTTGGCTCCATTTCTTTGGTATTTATCTGGGGGCTACAAATCAATACAGAATTTTTATGTACTACTGTGCCACTTAACCTTGTAGAGCTTTTATCTGAATCATCTGCTAATACCTATCAGCATGGACAGGAACAAAAGGTAAGGATAAACCTGTATTATCCAGGAAATCATACTAGATTTAAGTGGTTCCTTTTAGCCTTATTTTGCGAAACAAAAGGCCCAGATTCAGCCCCTTGAGCTGGCCAAGACCTTTTGCTTTGGGAGACAGAGCCAAGACTTCATTAACCACACTGAGATAAAATCTCTGGCTGACTGTGTCTGTTTTATAAATCTTTGAAAGCTACAGCCCTTCAGAAAGGAAAATATTTTTGTTTATTCTCATACATACAGAAGTTACTATGTCTTCTAGCCCAGGTAGCTCTGCTCAGTGAGCTTTGCTAATGGAAAAGTCACTGGATTAAACAATTATCTTGAGATGAACCTAAATAAGCACATTTTTCAAGACCAGGTGATGCCCACAGCTATTTTTTCTCCTACAGTTCAGTGACATGAGCTGGAAAGACCTCTCTAATTTTGGTAAAATCTAATATCTGAAAGGCAAAATACTCTCTTCAATATGCCTTTCTAGAGTTCAGGGTTTAGTATAGATCTCTTACAGTATACATCAGCTTTCTACTCTGACTCCCTCTGCTTTTGTCATTCATAGGTGACAGCAGGTATTCATTCATGTTTCCAAATTAGTTCTTGTGTAAGCAAGGTACTTTTGTAATCAGACAGATGGCCTAGGTTTGATTTCTGACATAGAGCTTGCCTGTCAGGGAAGAAAATGGGAAGAAAATGCCATTTGTTACTATCTAAAGGATCTGCAGTAACACATTACAGAGATAGCTTGGTACTAATAATGCCAAAGTTGTGCTTAATCCAAATATGGGCCATTCACATAAGAGCTGGACTTGACAAGCCCTTCCAACTCAGAATATTCTGATTTTCTCAATTCAGTCTGGAGTTGAGGGAGGATTGCATACAGTGAAGTCCTAGGAAAAGAGGCCCAGCATCGAGGCACAAAAGAATCCTGCTCCAAGTGCAGAGGTTTCACATTTTTATTAGAACAAGCAGTAAACAAAATTTCCTAAGTATAAAATCTAAATCTTTTCTAGTTCTTGAGTCTTTGTCCCGGACAGAAGAGTCACAGCATGAAGGGCAGATCGAGATTCTTCTCACCAGTGCCAAAGTAGACGTAGCCAAATTGCTTGGTCATTGGGACATGGTAGAACGTCAGTCCCAGCCACAGCAGGCTCCGCAGCACCACCACAGAGCCTCCCTTCTCCACCTGGATACTCCAGGAGCCTGTGGGAGGAGATGTGCAAGTCAAGCACTGGAAACAAGGGGCAGCATTCCTGCAGCAAGCTGTCCTAAGCTGAGAGATGGGCTGCCATGGGTTCTGCCTGACCAGTTAACAGGGCACAAGGCTGCACTGGAGTTTGTGACACCTGGAAAGAGGGAAGTCAGGGAGAACATAATGCTGGATGCCCTGTTTTCCTTTTGTCAGTTCAGCACTGCAGGCTGCCTTTGTTTCCAGATGTCTGTGCCTAGGTTCACATAGCAGCATATTCCCATGGCTGTGCTGGTAATGTCATGTGCGTCACAGGAAGGGACCCTCAAGCTCCAGACTGGTATAGTTGATCCCCAGGAGAGGCTGGAGCTATTCTTGGCTGTTTCTGAGTGGGCAGCAGTTACTCCAACAAGTTCTGCCACCTACTTGGTGTAGCTAATAGCTATAGAGAGCCAAGATGAGCTACAGCAATCCTGCATGGGTATGAAATTTGTCCTTAAAATAAACTTCTAGCATTAGTAGTGGGAAGAGGAAGAAGGTGCTTTCCTCCTTCAGGGAAGACTGGTTTCTCTGATGCAGCAACTGGAAAAAAAATGAGAAAATGAAAAGTAGGGTATTTCCTATCCCTGAAAAATTTATGGAAAAGGTTAATTCTCTTCAGTCTTTCTTGGCTCCACAGTTGAAGAGGATGTGCGTGGTAGGGGCAAAGGGATTAGTTTCCACATTAATTTTGCTTTGGCTCCACAGAAGAGGTTCAGAGCCAGTGTGAAAATGCAGTTTCTTCTGGATGCAAGGAGCTCAGAGCCACTGAGTATTTATTTTGCATCTGACACGACAGCTTGGGAATTGTGCCAGAGGGAGGGGGCTGAAGCATCAGCTTGGATTCAATACCAGAGGGCAAGGAGCTGCCAGGAAAAGAAAATACCAGCTTCAGCACCAAATCAGTAATGCCTAGAGGCTACAATGTAGGGAAGAAGGTTCCTGCTGAATCTCCATCTGAAAAAAAAAGGAGCAGGCCCAAATGAAAAAAAATGGTTGGAACTGTCAGGCTACCACTGGCCTAGAGTCAAGCAGTCAGCCTATCTCTACCCAAATCTGCCAATTCCAGAGTAAGCAGAAAGTGCATAATGTGCTTGGCCATTTATGCAATATTCATCTTTGTAGATAATTTTAGGCTCATTAATTTTAGGCTCATCAATTTATGCTATGATTCATGCTTACTCATGTCATGGTTAGCCTGGGGAAGGGCTTCTGTGATTGCTGTCAGCTGCCTGTCCTCCTGCTCCCACTCACTTGTGACTCTTGGCCAATTTTAGTCACATCTGACAAAGGGCTGAAGGGCTTTAACACCCCAAGTTCCTACAGCAAGTCTCCCTGGGATGTGGCCCAAGGGCTGACAGCAGCTCCTGGAGCCTTGGTCTGCCAGCAGCTGCACAGAAGCCCAGGCTGTCAGGCCTGCCTGGCAGCCACGAGGCAGCAGCCAGCTGGGCAGTCCCTGTTTGTGCAGCCTTGGGCTCTGGAGTGCTCCCTCACAGTACAGGTTGTCTCACGTGCAGTTCATGACAAACTACAGTAGCTGAGGGAAGGAGGGAAGTTGAGTGGCTGCAGAATCAGAAAGGAACAATACAATTCAAGACCCTGTAAACCCAGGTGTCGTGAGTTGTGCTGCTCACCTGTTACCTAACTTGTAACTTTGTATTTCTGTGCTTCTCAAAAGTTTCTTGGATACCACTGTTTCCTCTGTCTCCTTCAGCAGCAAGTTCCACATGTTTGTTATACTGTAATATGCAAGTCTTGTGTCACCTCTGATCTGTTACCTTTCAAAGTACCTTCTTCAGTCAGGTGCAAATGTGGAACTCAGTGAACAGCAGGAACACCTACCTCCTTTCTGACAGACTGATTCAAGCTGCTGGACAGGAGTTCATTCACAGTCTTTTTTGGGAGATTTCTGCTTTGGAGAACTTACTTCTGACTCACTGTCCTCCACATTTCCACTAGAGACAAATAACTGGGGTTGCAGTAAAGCAGAGCACTACTTAATATGGAACAGTCAATACAGGTGTGTATTTTTACCTTCCTTGCACTGTGGCATTCTTTACACAAGTCCTAGGTACAACATGAGCTAATATCTTCACAAACAGTGGTTCCACATACAAGGCAACCCTCAATCTCCCATCCAGTCACTCCAGAGCAACTCATATGGACACAAATTGGACTGGATCTTTTTCTTACCTGGAGTAAAAATGCCTATTATGGTTCAGCCACTGGGATTACAAATCCTGACTGAGGGGGTCTCTTACAAAAAACTGCATGTCTTTAAGAAAATATTCTTAAGAAATTGCACCACTTGCATAGAATGGGAACCCAGATGAGGAACACTTCACTACAAGGCAGATCATCCAGTAACTGAAGCACTACAGCCATTTGCTGTCAAAAGACAAGCTTTCAGTTTCTTGAACTTTGTCTCTGCAAGTTTTCAGCCTTTGCTAGTGGCAGTAGCATGACAGTACATAGGAGTGTTGATCAACAAGTAGCAAGCAAACAGATCTGAATGTAATAGTGACAAATAACTCAATTTCTCCTTTGAATGATTGCTCCCAGCACGTGGTTCTTTAGCTTGAATTTGCAGAAATGACCTACAAGTCTTTCCTCCAAATACTGGTGGTACTTGCTGCAGCTTTACACACTGGCTTGTGGGGAAGGGGATGATGACATGCCATAAACTTTTCAAAAAGTTTATCTGATAAAAAGATATTGCAATGAAGAACTCTTATTGTCTTTGATTAGGATCAGTCCTCTGTGAAGCAAGTCTGTCAAGAATAGGACTATCCCTTGCCTTGCTGGGTGGTGAAAACCTTTAGGAATTATCTAATTTGTTAATGCCTGCCAACATACTGGAAGCATCTAACAACCTGGGTACATGTGATAGCTTGTTTATATATGTTCACCTACACAGATGAACCCTCTGCCCCAAACCATTTACACAGAACAAAAAGAAATGCCTGGAGCATGACAAGTGGGAAAGGTAAGAGGGAAAACAGGGTTTTTAATGCTCTTAGGAACTATATCTGGATTCAGACATCTTTTTGTTGGATAAATTCACAGAGGAGGTAGAGTATATTAAGTTCAACATAACTAAATCCCTGTATCTGTGCTCTGGGGCAATAGAGAACCTGGATCCATGATCTCCTCAGAACATTTATCCAGTGATACACAGGCTTATCAATCTCAGCAGAGTATTCATCAAGAGTTAACTCCACTGATCAAAGGAACTTCCCATGCACCTTCATACCAGGCAGAAATGGACAGATACAATTGAAGATGGCTCCATTCACTTTCATGCTACTTCTCTGAAGGCTGTGATGTGCAGTTTCTGCATTTCCCTATCATCTGTCCAAGCTGCAAACTCCCAAAGGGCTCAACTTTGTCATTTCATAAATGTGAGACCTTTGGGAAATATTAATCATTATTGTTACACTTTCCAGCTTTTCTCTGGCCCTTCATTCTGTATGTAGTTCTACACAAATATGGACAGTAAAATTTTGCTGATGCTGCATAAGCCTTCCTGTGAAATGAGGACCTGAACAAAAACAAGCAGGTTATGTAAGGGCAATCCCATCTGAACAGTACAACATAGGTTGAGAACAGGAAAAAATTACAAGAAGCTGTCTGGAACTGTAATGTCATTTTCACTGGCATCCTGTTTTCAGCCAGAATGATGATTAATCCTAGAACTGTTCTTTACTCTGCAGAGCCAAGGGGTAGCAGCAGTGCCACCTTCCACCTTCTACTAACTGGATCACTAGAGACATTTTTCTAACCTATCATCTAAGGTGATTTTTAAAATATAGTTTTCCAGACTGGAATTTTGCAACACAAAAACCAATTCAGAAACTGCATCTGATACACAAATGCTGGTGTATCTTCTAAGAAGAGATTATATTAAAGTTCTAGAACCTATCTGAGTTCTTAGGACTTTTCCATTAAGGGAAAAAATTAGAACCTGTAATCTCAGTACCTTTTTTTTTCCCCATACCTCACCACATCAGCAGTATTTGAGGAAATGGTGCATAAACCAAAATTTGAACTTGTGAGACATGGCAGAAGTTGTTCTCTCGGAAAGATACAGGACGCTTGTGTTCCCTTCCATCACAGCTCAAATCTCACAATATTCAAACAAGATACTTTTTCTTGAGAGGCCCACCTTTCTTGTAGGAGTTTGAAATATTGATGTCATAAATCCCTCTAGAAGTACTTCAAACAGTAACTGATAAACAGTATGCAATAACAACTTAAAATGAATATGCCACCTTTCCTTCCTCAAGAGAAAGTCTTAGAAATGCATTTAATAATGCAATATAAAAAGGAATGAGAACTATGAAAATTAAATGCTCCTTTCATCCATTTTTTTTTCTTTTTCTCTCTTTTGTTTTTTAAATTTCTGTGCTATTACAGATGGTTGTTGGGGTAAAACCATTGCATAGAGAGCTTCAGGTTTGTATTACTGTAAAAATGCAGAAGTGGGCTGCTGGGTCCAAATCCTTTCCATCACTGGCTTAGAATATTCCATGGCAATCCCTGTGTCAGACAATGTGTCTCTTACTGAGAGACTGAGAAGCTCAAAGCATCGCTCTGAAAGGTACACCAAGATTCCTAGATAAAAGTTGTCAAGAAAAAAAGATGTTAAAATATTATTATTTGCATTGGAGGGAATACAACTAGAACTAGGAGACAGCAAGTTAAGGTTGGATTTCCTAGACTTAAATACTGATCTTAACTTGCATCTCTGTGCATGCTGTCTCTAAATCAAGCAGCAGAGTTAACTTCAGACATCATGTAAAGCTCCCTGAGGTGCAGGGAACTGGTCATTGCTCTCACACTAGAGATTCCTACCAGTAACACTGCTCTAGTGAGGTTCCCAAAGTTCAAAATACATTTTTTAAAAAAGCAAGTTAATATTTAAGCTGCACCCAGCAAACCTAAGAAAGCCAAGCACTGTCTGTGCTGAAACTATTGCCTGTTGCTGCTCCAGAAGGGAAGGGAGGGAGCTGCTGTGTGGGAGGAAAGAGCATGGGAAAAGTATCCGCTGGATGAAGATCTGGAGCTTCCTATTCCCTCTTTGGATCAGGCTGCAGCCTCCACCCCTCCAAACACAGGCAGGAATTCTGAGGAGTTCCTTACATCTTTCCCAAACAAGAAAGTGCTTTGAAGATCCTGATGCTCACCCAGTGTTAAACCACTGCCTTTTTTATGGCCCTTCAACAGCTGCCAGCACACCAGGGCTGAATTTCAAAAGTCAACCTCCTTCTCAGCTTCTTCTTCCTTTCCAGTCGCCAATAGAAATCCCTGTCTCATCCCCCATGTCTGCCTCAGCCATGGGCTGAATCTTGTAATCCACAGAAGCAACAGGGTGCGTGAGACATGAGCTTTTAAACAAAACCCTTTTAAGAGGGTTGTTTGCCGAAGAACTTTCCTGCCGTAACTGGTCCACTTGCAGTATGACCTCTCATAACACTGCTGCTTTGGAGGTGATTCAGCAATGCCTCATTTCAGTGCAAGCTTGAGAAGAAACAGCTCTAAGAGCTAGACAGCCTGATAGAGAGGCTCCACATCGCAAAAGCTCACAGAGGGTCATAAAAGTGACATTATCAATTCTTCTTCAAAGAGGGAAATGTCTCAAGGGAAAAGCAGCTACAGCACGGTTGCACTTACCATTAACACATTACGCTGCCACAAGCAGGTTACAACCTCTATTGCTGCAGTTAGTCCTGAGTGAGAGTCAAGTATGGAGTTACAGGACAAATATTAACACCCAGAGAGGGGCAACATAACCACTTCCCTCTGCAAAAGCAGCCGCTGCTTGGCTGCATGACCCCAAGCACTTAGAGCTGACAAAGCCTCACTACACCCTTGGGATTGAGCTTCCATTTCCCTCCAACAGAAAATCCTACACTGGGAAGAGCTTCCTACTTCTAATTTGTTGTCTGTGGGGAACAAAGACAAATTGCAAACCAGAGCAGCTGTAAGAAAAGGTCACCGTGCTTTGGCTCTCAATACGTTGTGCCACACGGACATTTCACACACAGCCATAAGGACACATCCAAACAGTCCCGTGTGGGGCCCAAACTCCTTCGTGCCACTTACTGGCTGCAAACTAAATCTCTTCCATTTGCTTGACACACCACCTGCACCCCATATGTTAACACTGCTGTCAATATTTCCAATTCCCCATATAACTATTTAATAATAATTAAATAAAAACACAGACTGGTTGCAGGTTCAGTACTATTTTTAAAAGCCTCCAGAGCCAGGAAAGCACAGCTTACAGACAGATGCTGCCAAGTGGCTCTTGCATGGTCCTAATGCCTGCCATGTCCTTGACACACAAATACCACCATGCCCAAACCCCAAAGTAAAATGGTCATACTTTAGAGGCTTTTCCTCTCTATTATCCTCTCCCACTGGGGATGCCCCTGCAGTAGAAATGATTTTGACAGAAGGCCCAGGCCTTCTATTTACACATGAAGGATGTGTTTCCCTGCTGACGAGGAAGACTCGGGGATTGCAGTGCTGACCCAGATACACAGTATTTGGGTACCTCTAAGTAAAAACGAAATTCAGGCTGTACTTTGACATCTGACAACAGTGCTGCTTAATCCAACTGCAGCAGCCTCTGCCCTCAAACCCTTATTCCCACCCTCATCATTCTTCCATCACAGAGACCACAAAAGTGTTTATTTACTGCTTAGTGAGTCGGGTTGGGGAAACGATCTGGCTGAAAAATATACTAGACAGAAATAACATTATTTTTCCAGCTGGAATCTGACTGCACAGCCGGCAATGCCAGCACAAAAGAAGGGACAATAGACAGATATAAATGAGCACCAGAGGATGGGAAGCACTGAAAAAGCTAGCACTGAAGTAATACACATCAAATTAGAGCCTCCCTTATAGCCCTGTTAGTTTGCCCTTTAGTCCTAAATCCACCTGATAAAACAAAACAAAACAAAACAAAAAATTATGATTAAGAAAAAGATGCACACTGCACAGAAAGCATTAGAATAAAGACTTGGAATAGGGCTGTGCACTAGAGGAAACAGCAAGACCATAGGCAATCAAAACTTAAAAGGAGTAGGAAAAACTGATTAAAATCCATGCTATTTGTATTCTGACAACTACAATACAGATCACTGAATCTTGGGTTTTCTGTAGTAAATTTAGAAATCTCTCAGAGTGGCAAATCACCTCCTTCGAAAGCACAAGTTTATGCTGGATCTCATCACACTCCATATTTCTTGTTCAGCTGGTCGCTGTGGAAACGTTTTCGGAGCGTGCCAGGAGTCACGTAGCATCTACCTGGGGAGCCCCTGCATTAATCCGTCACCTTCGTGGGTTTCTCTGAGCCCATTGGTTGGTAGGAAGAAAAAGGAGTCTCTCGCCCCTCCCTGCTCTGAATGAAAGACGCTTCCTCTAAATCTTGCTACAGGATTTCAGGCTCAATTCAGCTTCTTTGGGGCTTTTGTCACCAAACAAATGTGATGTCTTTGAAAGAAAGATTAACAGTTTGATGAAAGGATGCAATGGGCAGCTTTGTTCTAGCCTGCTTCCCCTAGAGCTTTTGGTCACTGTCACTTTCTTACCCACGGGAGAATATCTGTCTGACTCTCAGAGGAGATTACGGCCACCTTGTAAGATTTTTCCTCTCCTGGTAACAAAGCACTGGCCACTTTGAGGAGGTGATAATGATGAACAGGGGCTGGATTAGGGGCAAAGAACCTCACATTGATCTCTGAATTCTGAGAAAACACAAAGGAGTCGATGCTGGGATTCAAAACCCACCAAATGATTAGAGCACATCCAGTTCACTCTCCTGCAGGAGGGGCAAGGCCACAAGCCCTGTCCGTCCCCCAGTTGTACTTCTTACCTCATCATCAAATTAGCTAGGCTAGTTAAAAGAGCTTGGGATGAGGAACAGATGGCACAGATTATAAACTGTTGATGTTTTTGTACTAAACTAGATACGAATTCTGGACCAAATTACCCGAAGAGTTTACCGGTTTCTGAGCATACTGTCACACTGAGCATATCCACACAGCATAATGCAGTGCTAATTCTGAACTCTAAAGGCTAAGCATCTTTTAATGCCTGTGATAGCCCAGCTATTTCTGCTCAGCATAACTGCTGTACAGATATAGCTGATGAACAGTCCCTTGTCCTTTTCCCTTTACACACTGCCACACACCCCTTCAGCATGCAGAATTTCAATCCATATGATATTTGTGTACTGTAAAATAAGATAATGCCAATTGGCTTCCTCCTTTCAAAAGCTCTGTGGCCAAAGGCGCAGCAAACAGCAAAGCAAAGCTTTATGCAGGGCTGGCACCAATGCCAACAACTGCACAGGCAAGAGCTGCCACTCCTTGGAGCCCCTTCAGAAACAAATCACTCCTAGCAAAAGCTGACTCCCTCCTGACTTCACAAACTGTCCTAGGATTTCCCCCACAAGTAATTTTTCATCATTCCCTAGAAGAAAAAGTTAGGCCAAAGCTGACAGATGTGGTGATAAACCTGCAGCTTCTGGTTCTATACGGCTTTGCCAGCATTTCCCATCATTTAAGCAAGAGGTTCATCTCCTTTTTATGCCCAAGGAACCAGGAGCTTAAATGGAAACAGGGTGGGTCATGATTTCTTTCACTGAGGAGAAAAAGACCCTTTAAATACAATCCCTGGAAAGTTGCTATGAAGACTGCTTCTCTTCTCATTCTTTCCCTACAGCAGTCAGGAGGGCGAAAGACTCCACCACAGCTCTCAGTTGATGGGCAGCCCTGTTCCAGTATAAACTCATCCAAGGTCTGACTAAACAAGAACCTGAGATGGTACAGACCTAGGACCCAAA
The DNA here is from genome assembly GCA_013398075.1 of Notiomystis cincta. NCBI lineage: Eukaryota > Metazoa > Chordata > Aves > Passeriformes > Notiomystidae > Notiomystis > Notiomystis cincta. Next base: position 22,351 of record VZRX01014901.1, read on the forward strand.
AGCCGTGAATACGCTGCTTTATTATCCATAGACACAAAGCCCAAGGAAAACAGGATCTTTTTCAGTAATCAAAGCAGACCATGATCAGCCAGTCAGAAGCTCTAATACTAGCTGGCCTAGGAGTCCTCCTGCCGTGCTGCCACATGAGAGGTTCCAGTCTGATCTTTAACTTCTGAGCTGGCAGCACCCCAGCTTGTAGGAGGGACAGAATCTTGTCTTGCTCCCAGACAATTTTCTTGGGTCGCTGAAGAAATGGCCATAACAGCCTCTACACATCACTGGCAAAAATTAAGTGTGACCCTATTTTGAAGAATGTAGGGGCCATGTTTATATACTGTGTATGTCTATTTGCATGCATGTGATCTCTAAGGATGCTGAGAAAGCTACTGAAAAGCTTGGTGACCATTCCAGAAATTGCCTAAGCTTGAAAGGGAGAGAATATCTTCTCTATACCTACAGTTCAGGAGCCAGTATGCCACACACACTCTGGAAACTCAGGCCATACCTTTTCTTCGATTTGATGCTGCTCTTGGTGATTTTCTTTCTTATTTTACTTTTCTGTGGTTTCCTTTTCTGGTTTCAGCACTGACAATGCTGGCACCATAGTGCACCCTGCTGGAAGGCAGCAGCTAGAGTTATCCTGGAATTGTTTCTAGGGATGGCCGACTTCAGTTTGAACAGAGAAATACAGGTACCAATGCTTTTGCTAACAACCCCAAAGCCAACTACTGGGTTCGATTTTCAGATGTTCTGATGCACACTTTTGGTTTTCTCATTCTCAAACACTGTATTCTAAAGCTTGTTTGTCAAAACTACTTGTATTAATGTCCATGGGATTCTGTAGCTCATTTTCACACATTCACCAAGCCTAAGGATCACATCTCCTAACGAGGAATGAGGATAGCTGTGAGCCATGCTAGCTATTTCAGTCTACATTTTCGCTACCTCTTTTTATCCTTGTGAACATGAAGTACTGCCCTCTCATTTATTATAACTCTTTTAGTTTGGATTTCAGTGAGACAGCTTGAAAAGCCTTGTCCCCGTGTGGCTCTTGGCAGGCTAAGGAGTAAAGTGCTCTTGCTCTCGGCTTTCACAGAGCTGGGGAGGTGCTGCTTATTGTTAAGCAATGAAAGGGGAGGGCTCAGGTCACATCTGTGAAATGTTAGTGGAGAAGGGAGGCTGGGTGAAAGTAGGTGGCCAGCACAGCATAGCACTTTGCTGGATTTTGCAAGGCCACTAGGGAGATAGGCAGCCATTTGTCTTAGAGCCCTGATAAAGGGCCCTTGCCTCTGGTGGCTGGCTGGGGGCTGTAAATACCTCTGCAGACACAGGCTCTTCAAATGGCTGGAGACCGAGGCTGATAGGGGATTAATCGCCTTGAAGGGAGGAGGGAGGGGGGAGGGGGATCGAAAGCAAGTTAATTAGCTGTGTTAATGTATGGAGATAAAGCAGGGTCGTGCCTCCTGGCCTTCTTCCTTCCTGCACCCTGACTTTTGGGACAGCCATGATGGGGCTACCAAAACGGCCCTTGAGAGCAGCCACGGAAACTATCTCCCACTTAGAAATGCAACCCCTCCGTCTTCAAGGACCCATCAAGCACCAGCTTTTGCTAAGCCGATAAAGACCGTGCTAATGAACCTCAGATGACAGGAGGTTAGTGTTCTAACCGAGGCTACTGTTCAGCAAGCTTACAGAAAACTAATGCTCCAAGTTTTCAGCCAAAGAAATGGCCACAAATCCCTTTGTCTGTAACGCTGTATAAGGAGTGCTCCAAACCCACTGCACTTTCAGGTGAAGAAATAGAGCTACAATCCAAGTGGCTGTCAGTTCCTCCACAGTGAAATGGTAAAGGAGCTGGAATGAGCTTCTGTGTAGGCGCTTCTACCCTACCTTCATCTTGAAATGGCAAGTAGACAAGACTCACTAGTCACCCCGCCACTGTATACCCATTTGGACTGATGCTGTAAAATCTCTCCCAGGAATAAAGATCCACAATGGCAGTAAGTGAGGAAATCTACTCAGTCCTCTTTTGAGCCCTCACAAATCATAGTTCAGAAAGCAATGCCAGCTGAAATGAGCTGACTTGCACTTAGTCACTGTCCCAGGAACCCATTGTCACCTTTGTGTCACCTTTGTGTTACTGTCACTGACAATGAAGAAGTCCAAGCTGAACATCACCCTCTGTGGCTGTCCTCAAGTTTATGGCCAGGCATACCAGGAATCTGGACTCCTACACACCACTGCCCATTAAACTTAAGCATGTCTGGGACTATCAACTTGTATTTGCATTTGACTGAAACACAATTCCCAGGAAGACATCCAGCATGATGTTAAGATACCAAGAGACACAGGCTCATCCATTACCTTTGCTAACTGGTAATCTTTTCACTGTTAGAAATTGTATCTCATTGTTCATTTTAGTTCTGGCTATAACTTTTAGCTGCTGATTCCTGTTATGCCTTTCTCTGCTATAATAAATAGATCTTCAGTACCTAATACTTAAACTCCACGGAGTATTTACACAGATGACAGAGATTCTACAGCCATTCTCATGGGCTTTTCCTCAAGATAAACAGATTGAACTGTTAATGTCCCTCACCAGCCCTTGAATCATTTTGTGACTCTTTTCTGCAACTCTCCAGTTTTGCAATGTGCAGTAATCCAGTTATGATTCCACTAACAGTATACACAAAAGTAAAGTCACCCCCTTGTTCCTAGTTGCTACACCCTTGTTTATGTATCTCTACAGATCAAGTTACCCTTTTAAGTCTCAGGATCAGCCTTGGAGCTGATATTCACTGCATTGTGCCTTGATTTCCTTTCAGAGCCACAGTTTCTAGAACACAATTCTAAAACTCTGACTTACAGTCCTTAATTGACTCATGTGACTTTGCAGGTAGGTACATCAAAATGTACTGTATTTAAGTGAGCCCAGTTTTCCAGATCTTTGTATCCATCCTGCCCTTGTCATTATTTGTCTCTCCATCAATCCTTTACTTTTAGATAATTTATAAATAAGTTGACTAATACCAATATTGGCAGTGGTCCCTTTCTGACCTCTTCCAGAAATACACCCATTCAGTGAATTCTGAATCACAACTGCTAAGGAGGATTAAATTTATGGGAATAATTCTGCAATTCCATGATTTATTAAAGATTATTATGCCACAAGTCTCCTGAGATAATGATTTCAGAAGTAACTTATCTGACTTTGCCATTTTAATGTTTTTCATCCACAGTAAATGTTGTTTAACTCTACTCTCCCTCAGCAGTCTGAAAACTGTCTGAAACAGTATTTTATTGTCTTTGCTTGATGCAAGTCCATATTCCTTCCAAAAAGAAAGCAGAAAAAAATTTAGCTCTTCTGCCCTTCCACATGCTTATCAGCCTTTTCACCATCACCATTTAGTGAGTTTCCAGTACCTTTACTATGCTTTCTTTTCTTCTCAATATAATTTTTAAAAATCTGCCTTACCGTTGTCACGGACTACTCCAGTTATTCTGGCTCCCTTTGTCATTCTCTCCTCATTATAAATTCCAATTTATATCAATCATTAATCATTCCAAACCTTCTGCATTTCCTTTTATATGTCTTTTTTCATTCTAATTTCTACTCTTAATCTACAAGTGAACTGTGGTTGGTTTTCAGCCAAAGGCAGCTATTTACTGACTGGGGGTCATGACTTTTGAAGAAAGTCTTCTCATATAAATCCTATTTCCACTCATCTTTTCCTATCTAGACATACCTCCCCGCCTACATCAGTTTTTAGCAGTGTTCTGTTGGTGTCCCTTATCTCCATATCAAAGTGATCTGAGTAAGTAATCTGTAACAAACCCTCAGAGTCAAGTTATTGCTTTTCTGAATTGCAGTTTGAAAGTGCCAAAGAACTGAATTCTCCATCCCTTGCCTCACTTCCTTCCAAGCTTTCCATTCTACACTAGTACCTCAGGCTTTCACTCATCCTCTTTTTTTATCCTTGCAGAATGGGGCATAGTCTGATCTGATACCACAGTCCCAGTAAAATAAACCTTCCCCCTCCATTTTCACTTCCCCTATCATTTCCAATGCCTGAAAAGTGTCTCTTATTTCATATCTTCACCACATCAAGTCATCAAGTGAAAATGCTGTAGGCATGCTAGGAATTACTGCTATTTGCTTTGCCATTCCATTATCTACAAGCAGATGTAAAACTGCCACAGCCCTAGTTCCTGAAATACCATGTCCAGGGTTCCAAACCCCATGCAGCAGAAAGGACAACGCTGGCAATGTGCCAGCAGCTGAAAGGCCACATCTAATTGTGCATAAAGTTGAGCAGATTGTCTGCTTAGACTAGAGCAAACAAGCTTATCTTTAATGCAGACATATGGCCAGCAAAACCTACAGATCCCAGCATGCAACATTGTGGCCAGCTGGCCATTTGGATCAGGATGAAGCATTACATGATCTGATACCGTGGTGACAGAAGATCTGTATCACAGCCCCTCCATGTTCATGCTGTCGAGACAAGGTTCTCATTTCCCACTTTTCTCTAGAATAATTTTTAAAAATGCATTTTTTTTAAAAAAAAAGCTAAGTCAGTCAGTTGTCTGTGGGAGCTTAGACACCGAGAAAAAACAGACAGACTCACAGAATGATTAAAGGAGGAGCAGCAACATTTTCTGAACTTTTAAAGTGCACAGATAACCTGATAGATAGGCACACAGACAGAATTGGGAACCTGCAAACACCACAGATATCACTGGTAAAGATAAGAATGGCAGACAGTTTTGTTACAAAACTCCAGGTTTTCCAATTTTGCGCTAAACTCTGTTTTTGCCATTGTTGCCTTTATTCAACCCAGTTTTAACTTCCTTTCTTCCCACCTCTCAGCTGTCACATAAAATGTTCTCTCTGCCTCCAACTTTCCATTCTGTAAGACACCTCTGCTCTCCTATAATGACACACCATACATCTTACGACAGTTACCCCCTTGACAGCCATCACAGATACTAAGTCTCCAATTAATTGAGAAAACTATTCCAACACAGTTGTTACTTTTAGACAGGTTAAAACCAGCCCTTAATCTCTCAGTTCTGTTCTTTAGGTCTTTTAAGATGCTAGAGGAATTTAGCCAATGCAGGCTGGGAGCTTCACTTCAATGTTGCTTACCCCCAGATCACTTCTTACATATTTGTTGATGAAAGAGACAATTCTAGCTTCAGTCACAATTCTAGATGCAATATATTTGAGAATTGCTACTCCTGCTCTGACAATAAACTGTTCAAGACAGGATCTAACCAGGAAAGTCAAGAAAAACTTTGGGTCAAAATGAGAGGATTTGCCAGAGCTATGAAAAACGTGTCAGTAAATAGAAAAAGCACTGTCTACTTTTTCTGCTCTGTCAGGACCAGCATGCACTGTCAGAGCTGAATGAAAGTAATCTGAGAACCAGAGTTTGAGCATCTCACAACCAGGAGTGACTTTGGCAAAGCCATCTGATAAAATCAGCAGAAAGCCTGTATCTGTCCTCTGGCTTTTTTCCCCCACATTTTCACAAGCAGCCAGTACTTTTAGGCAACCTGAATGCTTGTTAAAGGAGGCTGAGTTGATCTTTCTTTAATGTCAGAGCTCCTATCTGCATGTGATAGAATGCAATTAGAGAGGCTACACGCCTTGTTGATCCTGTAACCAATTCCTGTCTTACCTCCTTCACCTCATCCCTGAATTCAGGACAGAGAAGGCAGAGCTGCACAGGCACCATGATAAATCTTCTCTTCCATCAAGAAGCACTCAGCTGCACTTTAGTTCAGGTAGTCTTTGAGAGGAAACTTTTTTAAGGATACTGAAGTCTACACTAACAGCAACATCCTCCTGGGAAGGAGGTAAAGGTTCGTGCTTACACAGACATGAGGCTGCCACAGGAACACAAGCACGACAGTGGCACAGTTGAGCCCCACTTTCCATCTGCCTCTGGGTAAAATGCAGCTACAAGTCAAATTTGATTTGAAGACTTTAACAAAACCAGCATCTTCATGTCTAACACATGGTGTGTCTCCCTACCACGAGGGAGGGAGAAAAGAAGAGGGGAGAGCAGGGGAAAAGCAAATAGTAGCAACCGTTTGCCTTCCCAAATTACCATACAAAAGTGCAGCTCAGATTTTCTTAGGAGATATCCAGGATCTAATCCCTCTTGCAATATTGTTTTGAGTCAAAAGGGCCACCTCAATGAGCCAGAGTATGTAAAAATGTGCAGTCTTTTAAGACTACACCTCTGGAAAACGACTGCATCAAGGACACTCCCAGTAAGTTGGAGTGGTTTAGATTTCAGCGGTTTATGCTCTGTCAAAAATGTTCAGAATTCAGGCAGGAGCTCACATTCTCAGTTCTTTTTTTGCCAAAGAGAAGACTGGGAGGAGGGGGTAAGAAGAGAGAGCAAAGGAGGAGAGAGAGTATGAAAAGCTATTTACAACACTGGCAAATCACTGTCCATCCACTCAATTCCATCTGGCACAGGTCACCTAGTATCCTATCCTACTACTCCTGGACAGGAATAAAATAACAGATCTAAGTTCTAACTGTTTTCCTATAATCTTTTTCGAGAGATCATGTGAAAACACTTGGTCCAATCCAGAAAAATACAGCAAATCAGCAAAAAGCAGATAGGAACAAATAACAAGCCACTCCCATCTCTTTAGCGAAATATCCTGCCAGATATTTCTGGAAGAGACTTCAAATATATTTGCAGTTGTCCAGCAGAACAGCAGAGATGTAAACTGAAGATACAATCCAGTCTGCCTATGTTTTTTTTCTCCTTTCAGGGTGTATAATCTCGCCAGAATACAGACTATTCCAGCACAGTTTATCAAAGGAACATTTGAATTCAGTCTCTCCAAGATATCAGCTTGGTGTTAATGAGAGCCCATTTAGATAAAGAACAGAAATACTGGGTGGGACAAGAGGTGTGAAATACTTCAAACCACATAAATTCCCTCTATCACTGGTGGAGTTATCTCTCCCAATAGGGTCACCAGTTGTCACAGGCTTTACAGAAGTCAGGAGGGAATACAGCACTGAGGCAGAGTGTGGTCAGACCTGTTGTGAGGATGTGACAGCCCAGGTACACTTACATCTTTCCATTGTAAGCATTTAGAACAGTATAAACCAGGAAATAACGACAGTATTTAGTAAAGGATAAAGATCCTTCACAGATTCACAGAAGCTGCTCCAAAACATACCACTCCTACAGTAACCCACACCAGTGCCCTTGGTGTTTCCTAGGCTACTCAAACTTCCCTATTGCCTTCCCTTTCACCACATCTGTTGATTTTGCTTCCCTTACCTCGTGGGATATCGTGTTCCAGAGAATCTAGAAAGTCGATGGATGGGTCCAGGTCAGCCTTTTCCAGCAGGGTTTTATTCTTCAGGTTAACAGGTTTAGTGAAATGGAAATAGGAACTTAACTTTTTTGCCTCCACCAAAGACAGACCTGCAAACAGCCATTGCTGAACATTAATACAGTGAACCAGGGTACCATTCATTATACTGTCAAGTATAACATTGTTTCTCTAATGCCCACAGCCTAGGACAGAATCACAATCTTCCTCCAGTAGACTCCACAGAAGGCTTGTCAGAAACAGGTGCCAGCCCTCCCCGATGCATTGCAGACCCCACTGACTGCAGTCCCAGATAACCAATGGGTACCGAGTTGAGGACAACTTTCTGTGTCCATTTGGTCATATCCTGTATCTAAATGGACAATTCACTGCATCTACAATTGATAAACTACAGTTTATGCAGACAAATGACTCAGTTTAATGACTCAGAACTATTAATGATTCTTTTCCCACCTTCCAGAGTTGAATCATGCACCTGAACATTAGTGGCACTGGATTCTCTCCTCCCTGTTCATCTTATCCACAGGAAAAAAAAACAAAAACCAAAACAACTGAAATCAAAACATCAGTTAGAGAAAGTCATCTTAATTTACAGCCTTTATGATCAAAGTACAGTTGGTCCTGATAAAGACAATCAGAATTTACCTTCAAAGTGTCTGTTTTCATGCACAGAGCCAAGAGGAGTCTTCACAAATGCCCCTCGAGGGACGATACCAACTGCTCTGTCTATCTGTTCTATGGTAGCTGTGAGGCGAGCCTCCTCCTTGATCATAGGCTTGGAAGAAAAATGGGGAAATGTTAAAGGCAGGGCTCTCCTTGTTTTCATTTCTGAAAAGAAACTTTAGGTGACACAATGGATTTACCATCTTGGAGTCCAATGGCACTAAGAGGACCTCAAAAGACATTTCTCTCATAAGAAATGACAGAAAACATGGCTATAAGTAGATGGTTTAGACTCACCAGATATCTAACTGTCCATCCCTTCATCTGTTCTTTCCTGCCTCTCAATTCACCTACTTTTGACTTATCTATTCATTTCTAAGAATGCTGCCTGCAGTTACTATTAAAGCTTCAGAAACCACAGTGAGAATCTGTACCAGTTGAGCATAATAAAGCATATTTACTATTTCTGAGGCCTGTCAAACTCCAGCTAAAACTGAAGTAAGAGTTCAGTCAAGAAGCTGTTGCTACACATTGACAGTGAAAAATTCCAGACAGATTTAGAGAATATTCTGAGTTGGAAGGGACCCATCAGAACCATCAAGTCCAACTCTGAAGCGAACGGCTCATGTAGTGATTGAAACTGCAACCTTGTGTTATTAGCACCGTGCTCTAACCAAGAGGAAACTGTGTGTCTTTTGCCTGACCACCTGCTCGTGCTGCTCATTACAAAGGAGGAGAAGCCACCACCTGACCAGTATGAGTGGCACAATGTAGCAGAGTTCGAAAACGTTCGGCTGTATTTACCTCCTTACCACCTTCAATCAGTTTTGCAGCAGCTTCTGCGTTTATCTCAGCCAAGCTGTACTCAAAAGAAGGATCCCCCTGAAAGCGGCCCTTCACCTGCTCGGCCAGTGCAAGCATCTCCGTGGTGGCGGGCGTCAGGAGGCTCCAGTCCAAGCAGTTCAAGCTGCCAACGACAAGCACGACTCAGGGCCCAGCCCGTTAAGGAACAGGGCTCCAAGCAACGTCGCCAGGCCCCCGAGGGCACAGCGAGGCTCCCTCCCGGCCAGCCGGACGGCACCCCCGCCTCGCACAGCCCCNCCACAGAGGCGCCGCGGGGCAGCAGCCCAGGGAGGCCGCATTACGGGTGTCTGCCCGCGCGTGTGTTCCTCAGTTTCAAGAGGCCTGAGCCCAAAGCCGAGCCCAAAAAGCAGGCGGGCATACAATTGCATCGCGCCTTTGCCGGGACACCACAGAGGGCTGCAGTGGCTTTATTTCTTACATGGACAGCAGGGGAAAAAAATCCCTTCTGAAGCTCAGTGCTTACAATGTCACTCTTCAGATCCTGAGGAGAGCCATGAAATTGATGGGAGGACTGAAGCACCTCCCCGATGAAAACAGGTTGAGAAAGTTGGGACTCTTCAGCTTAGAGAAGATTTTATGGAGACCTCATAGCAACCTTCCACTATCTACAGGGAAGCCAGAGAAGGACTCTTCATCCAGAGCATAGTGATAAGACAATAAATAATGGCTTCAAACGGAAGGAGAGGAAATTGAGGTCAGCTATTAGGAAGAAATTCTTTACTGTGAGGGTGGTGAGACACTGGAACAGGTTGCCCAGGGAGGTTGTGGAAGCCCCAACCCTGGCAGTGTTCAAAGCCAGGATGGGTAAGGCCTTGAGCAACCTGGTCTAGTGGGAGGTGTCCCTGCCCATGGCAGGGGGTGTTGGGACTAGATGGTCTTTAAGGTCCATTCCAATCCCTTAACATTCCATGATTCTGTGATCTTATCTAGCTCATGTACCTCTATAAATAAATGGCTTATTTATAAATTACAGCATTTGGATTGCTCTTTGGCAGCTCATTTTGCTGAATCACAGACATCCAGGAAACAGCTCCTGCCCTAAAAGTCTTGCCGTCTGGCTTAATACAAAATACAATAAATAAGTAATGAGATTGTGCAGCTGCTTAGACAAATAGAATTTCTGTTTGACGTCTTCAGGAAGTTTAAGCTTTTATATGTGTGTGTTACATAAATAAATATGTGCATGCACTTACATTTAAATCCATTGTAAAGTCATAAATTCTTTCTTTTTCATCCATTTCCTGTTCACTTCTAAGGAAAACACTGATCCTGGGACCGCTGCCTGTAACGGTTGTCACCTGATTTTTTGTCAAGTGAGATGTTTAATGGGCTGTACAGCACACAAGCTGACCCATTAGCATTACTTACCCTGCACAAAAGGCAACTCAGATTCCTGAAAATTAACCACCTCTCTTTGACACGAATCAGGCAGAACACACAGGAGTGATTGCAGACTTTTTGTCCACGCTGCCACCTACCTGTGCCTGACTTGCTCAGTGGAATAGGAATTTGCAGGGTTTGTAGACTCATTTAATCACTGATTTCTCTAGAAGTGTGTGTTAATATTTTATCTTAGGGCTACAATTGACCAGTACACAGCAAGCCAAACTCATTTCACATGAGTCAGAGAGGCAACCCAAGATCATAATGAATTTCTGCCACTGTCAACCACAGCTGGATTCAAACCAGATGCTAACAGCTGAGAGCCTCTTTAGCCTGTTATGGATCTTCTAAGCCACCTAGTCTCTAGTCTTTGCCTGTCCTGACTGAAGATTATCAAAAAGGATATCTGTAGTTTAAGGAAATTCTTCCTGGTTCAGTAAAGTATGGTAGGTAACTCTGCTCCCCTTTGTCTTGACCCCAATTACTAAACACTGATAAGGATCGGGAAGTAAGTGGTTGCATTATTTAACAAATGAAAGGTCAAAAGCGCTGCTATTCAGCAAGGTCAAAGGTTACCATCACTGTTATTAAACAATTCAAAAGCAGTTTCTCCCATTCCTTGCCATCCCAGGCTCAGACAAGGAGCTGCTCAGCAGTGGGACAGACAGGAGGGAAGAGAGACACCAGGCATCATTCAGCTGGCAGCTGGCTAGGTGAGACACCTGCTTCAGCAAGGGAAGGTGCCACAGTCCAGCAGCTCCCATCAGAGGACTGAGTTCTCCTGCCTTTGCACAGAACATGCACATACCTGTGTGCCAAACAGCTTCAGCTTCTCCCAGCTCCCCCCTTTAGAGCTGGCATCCTTTGGGGGGAGAAATCAGTCTCAGGCTCCCTTCCACTCATCTCAGGCAAGGTAGTGAAGCTTACAGAACTGAGAATCTTGAAATACATGTGAGTTGCTGCTGTGTGCACAGTGGCTCCTGAATGCTTGCACACCTTTGTAAAACATTTGGAAACACTTTTAGTGATGTAGTGAAGCAAGCTCATCTTCGTACATGTTCTTTAAGATGCCTCATCTCCAAAGAAAGATAAATAGCTATCATTCCATGGCACTTCCATTTCTGCTGGTACAAATTAAGAAGGCTGTCCTCAAAATACTCTTGCAGAACTACTATTGCACTGTCCTGGGCATCCATTGGGCTGGCACTGACCACAAGTTATATTGCTATCCATCACCTGCTTTTTTATGTGGTGGGGACAAATCTGCAGTCAGTTCTGATGCAGCAAAAAACGGATAGGGGTTATTCCTCCCAGGTGTGTTGAATATAAAATCTGATTTTCCTTCAAGTCATCTCAAAAGTTCAGGCTGTCTCTGACTTCATAAACATTGCAGCTTTGAGTAATTTTCCTGCATGTAAGCCATTACTGCTCAGGACAGTAAAAGATAGTAAGCAAGAGAGGAAAGTACGGGTTTTTTCTCAATATGGAAGGAAAGATAGATGGCTGCTTGTCAGAAGGGGAGGGGACTATGGATGAAAAACAGCTGAAAAAACTTCAAGAACTGCAAAGGGAAGCCTTGAGCTATGCTGAGCATAAAGCAAAGAACTAGAGCCAAGTAACAGTTTAACAGCAACAGAAGGGATCAGGAGTGTCCCTACCTGATATAGTACAGACACTTTCCTGTCTTGCAGATTGTACTAAATATGGAAAAATGCTGGAAATACCTTGACTGCACACTGTTCAAAGGAAAAGGATGTGGGTCTTTTGGCCTGTCCAGGACCAATGCCACTTTCTCCATTAGTGGGACCTGAGCTAGCTGTGTGCAGTCAAGGGGAGACACAGAAAGGAAGGGGTGAAAGTGCAGTGTGTGCCCTGAGCTGGACTCCTCCACTTCTGGACTGCCTGCAGTAGCACTCTTGGTAACAACTCAGCAAGAAATTGGGCTAGTAGGTCAGGATAGGAACAGCTGTGCTGATACACAGAGAAAATCTGCAGGATGACTGTCACGAGCCTTCCCTGGAGATTCTCTTTGGCATAATCCTGGGCAGGCAATATGCCCAAAAAAAGTGGTTATCCTGCCTTACTCAGGAAAAGACAGGCACAAGAGCCAAAGAGCTTTGTCATTTTGTGACATGAAGTTTTCTATGTCTTTAAGGTTTGTCTCATGCTTTTCATCACTCCCCTAATAGCATCTATCATACTGACTGCTCTTGGCACAGGGGGCAGGTGGAGTTTACTGGGGTAAGAAATACCAATGTGCTGATTACATCATCCTGTCTGGGCATCCCTCGAGTTGCTGTGATATTTCCATGTGACAGCTGAACACACATGTCTGTCTTGGTTGTTTTTCAGGTACCCAGAGGGGTGAGATGCAGCACTGTGACTTTGCACACACCATGCTGCCAGTCGGACTGCTGACAGCCTGAGGAGGAAGGTGCTGTTGAGCAACCCTGAGAAAGACTAAACAGTGAGAAATTGCTATGTCAGTGTAGTTCTGACTCTGGGTAGGCTTCAGGAGGATTTAATGCATTGGTATAGGTGTTAGCCACATTGGTATGGGTGTTTTCCAGTCCACCATTTTAGTGTCTTGGCACTAGGATTTAATAGATTCACAAATAACTAGTACAGGGTTTTTCAGACATCCTACAAGGATAGGCAGTGCATAGAAGTTTGCTAAATTCCTTTGGAGATTCCCTGAAAACAACTTGCTGGTGACAGTCCCTGGTCTTTATAAGTTCAGTTTTTAGAACTGACAATTATCCTTATCTCTACAAGCTGCAGCAAAATGATAGAAGAGCATGTCTTATAATGCAGGGACCTGAATGATTTAGGCTTTTCAGAGCCATGACCAAGACTACACATCACAGAGAGGAATGAATCAGCAGCCAGCAGTAATCACGGTCTTGGTCTAACAAGGTCGAATCAACTTGTCCTTGGAAGAGAGCTCAACAAGTCTGAAGCTTTCAGGGGCTGCAGGCAGAATATCTCTGAAGTGTTTAAGCAAGAAAGCAGTAAAGACTGGAGTGATGCCTGGTGCACATGGCAAGCTGATGATGGGATGGCTGTTTTTTGCCTACCACTGTAGAGCCCAGAGCAGAAGTAAGGAAGTGCAGGCAGGGGAGCTCTGGGATCAGAATAATTGACCGGACTGATCTCATTAATTAAAGATAAGGTTTCAAGGAAATAGTCTTCTTGTAGTAAACTTGGGTTTTATCCAGGCAGAGCTTGTTCCTGTTGGAGATATCTGTGTCTCTCTTTGCCAGATAGAGTCAAAGACATTGGCCTTTTCTCAGTGTCACTTTCTATAGTGATTGCCATTTTCAACAGGTTTTTTTCCACTCAGAAAATACTTCCCAATATTGGGAAGTATTTCTACTCAATCTAAGGCACCTTCTTAGGTCATTCAACCTTTAAAAATGTGCAGGAGCCAGAGACCAGCTCAGGTGGGGTGTGCAGCTTCAGATAACTGTCTGTGCCCTCCAAGCATCAAACATCCAGAGAGGTGTTTGCATCCCCATCTTTGGGGCACTGATGCTTGCCAGTAAAGCTCAGCCATCTCCTCAGCAAGTCTTTTTTGCCTTTGTATGGATTCACTCTTTCACCTGCTGCTGAATTACTTTGTTTTAAAAACCCAGCTGCATTGTGCTGACATTTGTATGTGGTTTCTATTCCCAGTAATAGAGATGAGCCAGGTAAATTATATCTAAAAAGGGGAGGAAAAGAAGATGCTTTGCACAGCATCTGCTGCAGAGTCTGTCCTTCCACATGCAGTGTGTGGCCCTCACCCAGGCAGCCTTGCAGCTGCACTAACAAAGGGGTTTCCTCATTTTTACTGGAAGACTGAAAAATATGTTCTGTATAATTCAGGAGAAAATGTTACTCCTCTGAAATTTCCAGCTTTTCTTTCCTGCCTCAACTCAGCTCAGCTCTGGGCAGAGATTGAGGAAATCTGAGCTGACCCAGGAGAGAGAGCAGCAGAGACCTCTGCCTAAACTGTTTGAATAGATAATACCCTTTCCAAATGCTGGCACCTGGGAATCCTTTAATGACTTGGATGGTGCTTTGGGTAGACTGAGTATCTCCTTTCAGAAACAAAGGCTTATTATTATTTATTTATCTGCCTTAAATCTTACAAGCAGTTAGAAAGTAACCCTTTCTTGTGTTACATTCCTACCACTGTGCTGAATATCATGAGGTTGAAGTTTGTTCTCATTTACTCTGATTTAACTGCAAGTGTAAGGCAGATACTTTACATCAGATTTTCAAAGGGCAGAATTTGTCTCTCTTCATTTAGTAATCTTAAACATACATTTCCCATTCATAAGGGAATTATTTGTGAAAAGTTCCAAATATTAAATGGATATGTGCCTCCAACATAGCTATCCTTGAAAAGCTAAGTAATCATTTGTAACTGAGAATATAGGGTTGACACTGAAAGAAGTAAAAGACCACCCTGTAAAAAGTATTTTGTCCCTTGCATTGGGAAATTGTTTTAACAACTGAACCACTATTGACATTTCTTTATTGACTGAGCTCTGGTAGGAGTAATTTTTTCTTCTTGTCTGCATAGAGGCTTCTGTTTGATTTAAAGAGAGAATGTGGTCTGTGGTTTCATGGGTATGCATGAAGTCTCTTCTTAATAACCTGATCTAGAGTCCTAATCCCCTGAAATTTATTTCCTACCTCTTTCCTTCTTGTCTTGATGTATTTGTCATTGTCTGCATCACTCTCAAAATCTGATCTATTCTATAAAATCCTAATTTGTAGGCCCGAGCCACATTCTTTTCAGATTTCAGCCTTTCTTGGTTTCATCTCTTTTCCAGTTCTTTGATCTTTAAACAATTTATAGCAGAAAACCAAAAAGGGAACAAGTAAATGCTGCGGCTTTAGAGGTTTTCCTTTACCTGAGTCCATTTTACAACTGTAAGAGTGGAGCATCAGTCTGGGTTTGTTCAGCACCTTGCAGAATTAATCCTCCTCCCAATCTGTCCTTTAGTCTATATGGGGTTACAAGTGGTGTCACAATAATAAATACCAGCTTGCTTTCCTGCAGTAACTCTTACATTACGTTTGCCTTTGCTTCTACCAGCCTCTACCTCAGAATTTCCTGCAGCAGAGTGACCTTGTCCAGCAGGGTCTGGAGGTCATTGCAGATCTGAGCCAAGGAAGTTTCCTTATGACAATAAGAGAAACCACATGCCCTAGTCCCCCCTGTGAGTTTGTCAATGCAGCAGCACAGCAGTATGCCCGTGAAAGATGGTGTGGGTCTCTCACAGCCAGTTATTTGGGCTTCATAGCCAGCCACAGGGCAATTTCCTGCTTAAAACAACTTGTGAGGTGTAGAGGTGCATCTGAGCTGAGGCCTGGGGCTGTTTTCCACCTTGGAGGCCCAGATGTGCACTGCAGTCACATGCTGCTTGTTTGTCAGGATGCAGCCTGGGTGTGTAATTGTCTGCCCTCTCTTCTCTCTCCTCCCTACCACGCTTTCCATTGGAAAGAAAACTGATTGAGGGTAGGAGGGTGGGTGGTGTGGTGGACTCCTGCTTTAGAGTGCCTCACAATCTCATACATTTCACGTCAGACTAATAACCACACATTGCAAAGCTTGACCTGGCACAGTAGAATCACTGTGGGATGGGCTCTTGCCAACTTCTCAGCACCTAAGACATTCAGGCTTGCACTGTGGCAGTGCTTTTGAACCAAATTTCCTCTCTCAGACAACCACCAGGAGGTGTCCTCAAGTACTGTTTGTTTTACAGCTACCATTAGCAGCAGGGATGATCTAAGATATAATTGTTTTTGGAGAGGGATGTTAGGGTCAATACTGACCCATCTGCCCAGTTCTAGGACTTCAGTGGGTCTCTGTGCATAAATGCTTAATCGATTTCAAAATACAAAACAACCTAAAGTTTCCTTTTTATCTGACCACAGCTTTATTTTTGTCCCTGTTAACCCAGAATCACATCCTTTCAGCTTGAGATCATTTGTCCTAGAAATTATGGGCCACAGCTGTATGAAGTTGGCTGAGGGAAGGTGAACGCTGCAGCCATTTTCTAAACATCATCTACTTGATGTAAAGAGAAATAGGAACTCAGGTAGGCTTAGATGTGTGCATTGCTGAGTGGTTGGAAGAACAGTACTGTGGGAAAAAAACAAAATCAGGAATAGGTTAAAATGCAGGTTTAACAACAGCCAGAGGCTATTGGTTGAAGCCTAGGTCCAGCAGAAGTCAGTGTCAAAGCTTTCATTGATTTTGCTGGATCAGGATCTCGTCTGGAGAGTGCAAATGAGGAGTCAATGGAACTGCAGTTGCAGAAGCAGCAGTAAAGCAGCTGTGGTCAGTGTTTCATATGGAGAAACAAAATTACAAACCTATAATGTGAACTTGGTGAGAAAGTTAGAAGTGGTTTTGAGGTGTCTCCCCATTCTGAAGAGAAGTTGTAGGATAACATCATGGGAGATGATTAGAGCAGGGCCTGGGCTCTGGCCATCGGGAGTTCCTCTCTCCCAAAGAAAACTCACAGCTGTCTCACATTACTAAACCAGACTCCTAAAGGGAGAGATTCCTCACAAATTACTTGTGAGATCACAACAACGTGGTTGAAACTCCCGGAGGACTTCTGGTTACAATTATACAACAATACTGAAGTCCATTGAACTGATTGCTTAAGCCAGAAGTAACCTTGGCTGATGACAAGCTCCCTTGTATGCTGTAGAAATCCTACCTGGTGAATATTCACAGGCTTTGCACCCACCAGAGCAGCCCACTGCTCCCTCAGTAGCAGGAACATCAAGCAGTCATTCCTACCCCATAGGAAGTGCTTTGGGAGAAGGCAGAATGCAAGAAATCTCTTTTTGTTTAGTTTATGCAACACCTCCTTGGGTACTCTGAACAACTCATTAATAGTAAGTAACATTGTTAGCTCTCTTCCCCTCCACTGTTTTTAAGCAGAAAATGTAATGCTAATAGAATCTGCAGCTTGCAAGAGAAGCTTTTGTTTGTTTGTTTAGAAAGTGCTTTTTAAAATTCCTTTTAAAGTCATATTTTATGAGAATTTTTTCTTTGCAAGGTTATGACTAGGAAAGACCTGTAGTGGATGCAAAATTATCTCTCTCTCTCAGGTACTGTGTTCAGAAACAGATGTGAATTGTGTTCTATGGGCAACTCGTTGACGTCTTTTATTGTTACAGTTGTTGGATGAAAAAAATAGTGGAGATAGTGGAGACAGCAGGCCTTTTGAGCAGCCTAGGAGCAGGCAAGCAGCAAATGGGAATTTCACTTAACTGATTTTGAACAGCAAAAGCTTGGTACACAGTGCCCTCTTTGTTCCACAGAGAAGAGTGCATGCCTCTGAACCTTGTTGCAAGAAATAAGCAAAATTCTAGCTAAGAAGTATGTTGAAGGGATGCCAGCCATTCAACTTGGCCTCCTCCTTAATCTTTGTGTGTTTGAAAATGCTGTGCAAGTCAGGGCTCCTCCAGCCCCAAGTGGAGGCTGCAGCAAATATCTGAGCTTAGACATTTGTGTCCCTGCAGGGAGATCTATCAGACAAGGGCACACAAGCCTTTGCCAGAAGAAGAGGGGCTTTGACCCTCTGCAGGAGCACCAGAACTGTGTTTGCTTCAAATGCTCTTTCTGTTGAAAGGCTGTTGGAGTTGGGAGCGTTCGAGGGACCCAAATGCAGGGATCCAGCGAGATCCTGACCTGTTACATTCTCTGTGCCTCTGCTAGAGTTCAGCCAGGCTTGTTGCAAACTGGAAATGTCTCTTCTCTCCTCTCCTCATTTTGGTAGCCACAAAGAGGGTGGGTCTGTTTGGAGAGCCCTCCTCATTGAAAGAAACACAAAGTGCAAACACACCAGGAGCTAAGAGTTTTCACACTCCAGGAAAACAGCGAAGTTTCTGAGTTAGAAACAAACGTGCAGGGGAAAAATCTGAAGGCAGCCTGCTGCCCAGTGGTGTGGAAATGCGTGTGGTGGACAGACTGTGCTCGGTGTCCGGGGATGTGGCAGCTGCTGTGCCTGGCGTGCACACAGGTGCTACTGAGGCCTCAGCTGCTCACAGTTCCAGGAACTGGAGGAAGAGGCAGCCAGAAGGAGCAATGAAAACACAGATTGAATAATCAGGAAAAGAAGATAAACTGTGCTGAGTGGCAGCTGGTCTTTAGAAAACAGGCTGTGTAAATACCCCAAGGGCCTTGTGCATCATCCCTGGGAAGCTAGTCCCCAGACGGGGACTCAGCTGGATCGCCACACCACTCCACACTGGAGGTATGTTTACTTCTGCACAGTCTTCAGTGTTTCCTGTGAGAACATTCCCCTGCTCATAATCAGTATCTGCTGACCTTTCAACAAGCAGTGTTTCCCTTCTGTGTCTATACACATCTGTCTGTGCCAGAAAAAACTTCCAAATAAATTATTTACTGCTCATCTTCTTCAGGCCACTGAAGGCAAAGGTGCCAGTCCCACTTTTTACAGTATTCAGGGGAGAGATCAGTGACCAAATACCAGGATTGTGCATTTTGTCTTCAATGCATAGGTAACATCCAGTGCAGTTTCTCTACCTTTGTATAATGGAAGCAGTTTGTAGGGAAAACTTGCCTGGAATAATTTTCCTCATCATATATACTGACAGCTCTACTGATACTTTTGCAGTGGTAGGGATGGGTGGCTTCTAGAAGAGGAATGCAGCTTGCCAGCAGGATTTCAGTGCTGGCTGTTAATGTTGCCTCTGGCTGTAATTGTGCAACCCAACCTTCAATGAATATATGACGAAAGGTATCACCAGTTTGGGCTTCTGTTACCCTATAGGTCCATTTTGTGTCTGCTATATCCCTTTCTTTTTCTGTTCATTCTTTGCTGTGTTTCTCTCTTCTCTCTGTCCTTCCCATGGTTCTCCAGAAATGTAATGTTCATTCCCTGCAATTCATTTGTCCTGGTGGACTTGCCAGGCCTGGAGGCGCACTGGAGTTCTGGCACTGGCTTTGATGTGCTCTTCAGTGATCTTGGCGAAAGAACTCACCTCAGCCTGGAGCGGTGGGTTTCCTTATAGGGCTCTGCAGAGGCCCTGTAGAGCAGGGATGACCAAAGGAGAGGGATGGCTGAAGTGATTTGCTGTCAAATACTTTCTTTGTCTAAACTGAGGTTTGGACCAGAAGAGCAGTGCTGTAGAAGAAGCACTTTCGGTGCCCTCTGGCCCTGCTTAGTGCTTGGGCTGTAGCTGTTGTAGCAGTGAGACATTCAGTCCTGCACCACCCAAATCCTTGGTCTCCCTTCCACTGTGCCTAGGCTGTGATTTCCACACACTTTTTCCATGCTTTTGGTACCTGTCATCACTCAACATCTGGTTCAGCAAAGGAGCTATCTGTCAGAAAACTTTCCATGGCTGACTTATTCTAGGTATTAATCAACAAAACCCTCTGCCTAGTGCAGTCCACGCCTGTCAAGCACATGGCAGTGCTACAGACACACTGTGCTTGGTGCCTGACACACAGAACATGCCTGCTCTAAGAAACTGTCAACTTGATTTAGAAGGGAAAAACAGCAGGCAGAAGAGAGGAGATGTGCCCCGTGGCAGAGATGTGCACTCTCCCCCAAGCACACGTGTTGCTTGGAGTGTTTATTTGATGCAGGGGAAGGGAGCTGGGGATTAGCTGTTGTCTTTACTCTGCTGGCCAGCAGCAGGTAGTAGGAGCAAACCAGGGAGTGGAAAAGTAGTGTAAAGAATTAACTTGCACATTCAGAAAAGGTGAAAGGAACTAAAGACATGGTGACTCCTGGAATCTACTTCTGAACTTGCTGTTCCACTCCTCAGTCCTCTATCTGAGATCCATACAGCGTCAGTTGAGGATCTGCGTCATCCCTTTGTTTATTGGCTGTTCGTGGTGCCCACAGACTCCAAATGAGAACAGATAATTATTTGCATTTACTGCAGTACTAGGGAACTTGTGCTGTGTGTGAGAATGTAATTGTTCTAGGAATACAAACAAACAGAAAAAGCAGAAACACAGAAAAAAAAGCAAAACTGCTTTCGGTCTAAGAAGGTAAAAAAGAGCTGGAGAGAAGAAAGCATTATCACTTCCTTTTCATGTATGGGAACTAGAGCATTAAGAGATCAAATAACTTGCTCAAAGTCATCGAGAGGGTGGGCCAGGAAGTGAACCTAATCCATCACTAGCCTTTGCTTGCAATCCCATCTCTTCTTTAAATAAGGACTCTGCTCCACCTGTGCAGGGAGTGTGCTCATATAGCTACCAGGCAGTAGTCAGAACAGGAGCATAAACCCTCAGTTTAGGATGTAGATTAAATTGTAGTTTTCATGAAGGGTAAGAACTAATGCTGCTAATGACTGGCTACTCAATTCCATAGATCCATGAGAAGTACACAGATTATACTCACTTGCAACTGTGATTTGCCTAAATCTGACAATTTACAGGATCTGCAATCACCTAAATACTAAGGGCAGTATTTTAGGACAGAAAAGCAGGAGAACTAGAAACTTGGAACAAAAAATCTGCTTTGAGGTGCCTATTTTTTAATGAAAACTGTCTTGATTATCCTCTTGAAGAAAGCCTGTCTGGAATTGCTGAGGGATGGAAAAGACCACTTGTTTTTCCAGAAGCTGAAGTGGTTGCAGCCACTTACTGTGTTGCAGGTGAGCAGTGGGCATGCAGCTGGTGGCTCCTGTGAGTCCATCAATTTGCCACTGTCATCACCACTGCTGGAGATCCATTCCTGTATCCTGCCCTCTGTAAACAACAGCTCATAACCACAAAGCATCAAGCGTCTCTGGTCCAGCATCAGCCCAGGGAGCCAGAGAGCTGCTTGCTGAAAGCTGCTTTCTGTTTGCTTGCAGACGTGTCAATATTTACTGAGTGAGGCTCCACTTCTGCCCAGCTGGAGCATGACAGCTTTGCCACTCTTGCACTCAGTGGCCCTATCTTCCAGCACTAACATCAGGAGGTGATGAGTGACCAGGCTGGCCTGATAAATGGGAAGAGATCTGCAAACAGAGAACAGCAAACACTTCCTGGGGGGCTCAGGACACCTGCTGAGAAAGATGTTCTTTTTTTCAAACATCAAGTAGCTTCGGATGCTGTATCAGGAGAGACACAGGAAAGGTGCTCTTGGTGGTGTTGGGTGCTGGGGAAGGCCCAGCTGTGAGCAGGGGAACATGGTGAGCTGTTAAGGTGCTCTCATGGGGAAGGCACGGTGCCACCTCAGAGCTGTAGCTGTGTCACTGGGCTTTCAGCAGAGCCCTGTGAGTGCAATATTGGGGGGGATATGACAGTCCAAGAGGTGCACCAACAAGGTTGGCCCCCTCTCCCATTTCTGATGGAAAGCAGGATGCAGGATACACTTGTGGGGAAGATGCTGTCACAGGCTGGAAGGTGCTGAGCTCTGCTGCACAGTTACAGCTGCAGTTCCTCAGTTATCAGGCGTGTTTGAGTGAACCATTATATGCAAATAAATATCAAGAGGCCAGTTTCTGACGTTTAGTGTTTAGCCTTAATTCTCTGGGATTTCACAGTTATTTGCAGATACTTTAGTGGTAGACACATTACAACTAATGGGTTGAATTTGGCTGGAGCTTACTGGCATGCTCTGCTTTGCATTAGGTGGACAATAGCTCCCAGTGGTGGGGACTGGCAGAAGGGAGGGATTAGTAAACAGTAGAAAGGGCTTAGAGACACTGAGGGAGAGTATTCTGAAAAGGATAAGCTGTTTAGTTTGGGATTCTTCTAGGTTAGGTTTTTTTTCATGCTTCTCCATCAGGACCATAGGGAAAGAAATTTAAATGACTGAAAACCAGGCCTTTTTGTACAGTTTAAGTGACAGGATGGCACAATAAGTTCTCCAGATTTGGCTGAGACACCTTCAAAGATCCCTCAGAGACATCAGTGTTGGTGGCAGCATTTCCCTAAGGATTTAGGAAACAAGAGAGGATGAGCAAGGAGGATATGAGGACAGGGAGTCCAGACATTATATAGAATCATAGAATCATTTAGGTTGGAAAAGACCTCTAAGATCACTGAGACCAGCTGTTAACCCAGCACTGCCAAGTTCACCACTGAATGGAAGCAGAGTGCAGAATAAGGGAGGCAGCGATAGATCAACTATTGAAAGAAAAGCTATAAACAATGAAAAGAAGACAGGAAAAAATGTTACAAAAAATGGGGAATAATGTAGTTTGTGCACTAAGTGAGAAACAGGAGTTTTAGCAGCTGAACTGTGTATACAGTCAAGCCTTTTCTGGTTTTTCTAATGCCAAACTTTACATTGTGGCTGGTTTAACATGGTGTGGGACTAATGACCCAGAGGTTCAGATTCCCTTTCCCATTATGGATTGACAGTTCACCTCAGTGGGGCCCAGCATCCCACAGGGATCATGTGGGTTCATTTAAATCAATTTTCACAAAAAGGATATGAAACAAGTTTCCACACTAGAAAAGGATACCAGTGGGGCCACACTCAGTACTGTCATCCAAGGAGCAGTGCAAGGCTGCAAGGATCCCAGCCCTGCTACCTTAATCTAGCAGAGCCTGAGGCAGGCAGCAGCTGCACTGGGCTTCCTCCCAGGAGCAGGGTGGACAAGATCAGCCAACATCTGTTCCCCTTTAATCTCTTGTTCCTTTGTGTTTTGGTGTAGTGCTTTTGTGCATAATAATTTGCATGCTCTGGCATATCCTCAGCCACTGTCCTGGATGGTGGTTCCTGAGGCAGGCAGTGCTGCTGGAACTCCAAGGCTGGGATGTGTTGGAGGTGGTTCAGGCTACAGACTCCAGCCTGTTTTCCATGGCCCAGCTCCTCCTGCCCTGCTGGACTTGGCAGCATTCCCGAGGCTCGCCAGACCCCATCGGGAAGAGGCTGAACCATGAAGGTTGGTTCCCCTTCATGTCACTGCCTCCAGTTGTTTTGATTACGAGGGGTGCAAGTCAGGACAGTGTCCAGGGCTTCCTTGCTCCACACCCTGTAACACAGTGCCTGCAAGGAGAGCGCCTGCACCTGCCAGGTCCACTCGCCTGGAGCCACCGGCGCCTTCCACCTCATGTGGATGCCACACTCAGCTGCTTTGGGAGAAATGGAAAGGGGAATAATGGGCTAGCAATCTTCCACAAAGGCCTTGTGCTTTCTCAGCTTCCACCATCGCTTCAGGAAGTTTACTGGGACCCTGGTGTAAGGGAGCTAAAGATGGTTTCTTGATGAGAACAGTGGTCACAGATACTCTGTGGCATATTTCTCTATTTAACCCCCTGCTGAAGGAACTCCCAAACCAGCATCCAGGGCAGCAGCCTGGAGGGTGAAGGCCTCCTAAACAAAGGGTTTAGACAGACTTCAGGAGGGGAGGCACTTTTCCTTCCAAGCAATGTATGAAATTCCAGATAATTTCCTTCTGCCTTGGTGTTTGATGGTGTGCCTGCAACTCCTCCAGGTTGGGAAGCACATAAGGATCATATTGAATGCCTGCCACCTCTGAGCCTTTTGAAACATGAGGGCTGGGATCCTTAGAGATGTCTGTCATCCAGGAAATCACCAGCAAGAGGAACATACACAGCACTGAACTTAGCTGAAGTAGTGAGGCAACAGCTTCTGCGTGACTGCACGCTGATGATGGCAGTATCCTACATGGAAGAGAGTTCAGATGGAAAAGGGATGTCAGGAATACACAGTGGGACAGATATTGGAGGGTAGTGAGCCTAAAGCAGCTCCAAAAGATTGTGAAATGACCCTTCTCCCTGTACAGCCCTAAGACAAAGCTGGCTGGATCTATAGTCCCAAAACTCAGAGCAAGGGAGGATGAATAAAGCATGAGGCCCTAAGCAGAGGGAGCTGCTGGCTTCCAAATGTTCCAAACCAACATCACTCAGGCCAGCATGTCCGTTTGGGTGGATGTGCTCTCCTCTTGAAGTCAGAAGACGAAAGGGAGCAAGAAAAGACATAGAAAGCTGAGCAGCTTGCCCTGCTGTGCTAGTTTTGGCTGGGATAGAGTTAATTTTCTTCATAGTAACTAGAATGGGCTATATTTTGGATTTGTAATGGAAACAGTGTTGATAACACTGGAATATTTTCTTTATTGCTGAAGGCTTGCACAGCATCAAGGTCCTTCTTGCTCCTTACCCCACCCCACCACCAAGGGGGCTGGGAGTGCACAAGAAGTTGGAAGGGGACACAGCTGGGACAGCTGACCCCAGCTGACCAAAGGGACATTCCACACCCTACAGCATCGTGCTCAGTATGTAAAGCTGGGGGAAGAAGGAGGAACTGGGCACATTTGGAGTTGCTGTGTTTTACCTTCCCAAGGCACCATTATGAATGATGGAGCCCTGCTTTCCTGGGGATGGCTGAGCACCTGCCTGCCCATGGGGAATGAATTCCTTGTTTTGCTTTGCTTGTGGGTGTGGCCTTTTCTTTCCCTATTAAACTGTCTTTATCTCAGCCCACAAGGTTTCTCACCCACGGGAAGCTGAACCACAATGACTGCACACAGGTCCAAGAGGCAGGACCCAGTGGTGGCTGTGACCTGTTGGTGATGCACCAGTGGATATTTGGATGCCTTTTCCTGTCCCCATCTCTGTGCTAGGGGGAGGATGCTGGACTTCTTCACACCTCCTCCCTTGGTGTCTGCTCTGAGGGCGGGTTGTGATGCCTGGGGAGGACATATAGCTATGGAAGCTATTGCTGTTCAAGGTGGCTGTTCAAGGGCTCAACCCTTTGGTTTTTTCTTTCATGCTCCTGACAGCTTCATTTTCCAAAAGCCAGTGAAAACAGGATATGAGGACATCAAGTGAACCTCTCTGATTGCTTCTCCCAGGAAAACAGCCTATGGGCAAGGACCTTACAAAGCCAAGAAGGAACTGCCAGGAAAAACAAAACAGTCTCTAAGCAGTGACTTCCCCTCCAGCTAGGGAAATCTCTGCTATGTCTTCCATAACAGAACAGCTTGTATCTCCCTCTTCATGTCACTGCACAGATCAGGTACTTGGATGCCAGACACCCTTTCTATGTTGCTTTGCAAGAGTAGAATGTAAGGGTAGGAGAAACAAACACAGAGCAATGAGCACTTCAGTACTGGTTGTTCCTTTCTGCTTCTCATTCTCCACTGAGAGACAGCCAGTTTGGGAACCTGCAGAGGATGCTGATAAAGAACAGATGGGGCTTTAATTTACCAGAAAGGCCATGGGTTAGTACTCCCTATTGGAAAATCACTTTGCCTTTTATTTCCTAACAATTGCTTCTGACTTTGCAGGTTAGGGACATGTCATATGGGCTTACTTGCTCTGGGTCCTGGCTCCTGTGCCATGGAGGCATGAAAGCCTTTTGGGCACAGAGCTGCCCACACCAACTATCCAAA
This sequence comes from Notiomystis cincta, assembly GCA_013398075.1. NCBI lineage: Eukaryota > Metazoa > Chordata > Aves > Passeriformes > Notiomystidae > Notiomystis > Notiomystis cincta. The sequence continues at coordinate 47,986 of VZRX01014901.1, forward strand.
AGACATAAAGAGAAATTTGTCCTCTTTCCTGGGAATCAGAGGTTCTCAGAACAAATGAACCCTTACTTGGTTTGCTTTTGCTTAAACAGAGATACAGGCTTGAATCAGTATTAGAGACAAAACAAAAGCTGTTTGTTCTTTGATTATTAATCTTTAACAGAAACCTGAAAACAGTGGACTGTGGGGATAATGCTGTACTGGACACAGTGCATTAGTGCCTCCAGGATCTGAGATACAGGCAGATGTATTTGAGTGTTGACTTCTCAATCTCAGGGAAAAAAATATTGCTGCAGTCTGTAGGAGAGGCGTCTGGTTAGCTGTGTTTGCAAATAATCTCTCTGAGAGGAGACAATAGATTTTCCCTCTTTTTTTCGTTTTTTTGAAGACCTGTCATCATTGATACAGTTCAGACCCAAAATGGTACTGTTAGAAAAATTAGGATTTCCTTTCTTAAATATGGGATCTAAGAAGGGAAGGAGGCATTGCTGTCTTTTATTGCTTTCTCTTTGGAGGCAATTTAGTTACTTAAGCTTGCTTTGCTTTCCAATTTTCACGCTCTGTCATACACAGGGCATGCCTACCCCAGCATCAGTGTTTTAATTGCAGCATAGCAACTGCATATAAACTCTAACAGGGATGAGGTAACAGCAAGACAGACATCCAGGGAGGCCTGTCAAGTCCAGTCAGGGGCTTGAGCAAGCTTGTTAGACCACACTGCTGCAGCTTGACTGCTGTTGACATCCAGAATATTTGGAGTTAGATGAGTCTGCCAGTGCACCATTCCCTTCTCCAACTGCATTTTAGAAAGGAACATCTTGTGCATCCCTCCACAAAGTCCATTCTGCACATTGGACAGGTTTTCTAGGGCTCTCTAGTGGCCTCAGATCGACCTGAAGCTTTTATATCTCTACACTTTCTAAGATAATGTGTCCCAAATCCATGAAGGAAACTCAGCTTTCTGATTTTCATGCTAGTATATTCCAAGAGTTGGTGTGGTCCTGTTAGAGCTGAAGGAGGCTGATGGATGGAGAGAAAGGTAAGAAAGGGGAGAGCATGAAATGGGGATTTTGAATTTGGATGCCAGATTGACATGATGATTGACAGCTGGCAGAGGGAAAAGTTGGAAAGAGATGGCTTTCAGCTATACCAGTGTCCCTCAGACCTCACCAAGCACGGAATATACTGAGCAGTGAATGGAGCAGGAGAACTGAGTTGGTGAGTGTTAATAACTCCCAAGACCTGCACAAAAACACCCACTCAGTGCCTCAAGGGAGCTGGATATGGCAGGCATGCAGACTGGGCTTAGACAAGCAGACAGGAGATGCCATCCCTGTCCTGTTCTGGTGTGTAGCACTTGCTTTATTGAGTGCCTCTAACCTGGGTGGGTGGGCAGCTCCTACCAAATGATAGGCCATGCCTGTCTTAGCACCATCTGCTTGTGTTGTGCTGCCAGGGGCCCTCAGAGCCCCCCAGGAACAGTGTGAGCTCTTCCCTTCCTGAGCAGAGGATAGAAGCCAACCTATCTTTGAGTGCCACAGCTTCAGCTCTGCAGCTTTGCTTTGCCTTCAGCACTGGCACTGTGTCATCCTGCCAACTGTGTGAATTCCCAGCTTGCTAAATCTGCTCTTTGTAGAGGCTCAGACAGCACCAGGGTCTTCAGTGCCACAGCTCTGCTAGCTTGCCCTCTCCTGTCCGCCTCAGGCCCTTCCTGGAAGACTCCTTGCTCCTCTCTCCCACCCTGCCAGGCAGCTGGGGAGGGCTGCCTGCCCCTGAGGAGGGACCAGGCTGAACCACTTCCATCATGACCATCCTGTGGGCTGTAAGAAGTGTGCAGTTGTGTCCACACTGCCTGATGCCCAGCTCTCAGTCCCTTTGGGCCACTGCAGCACAGCCCTCCCAGCCCACAGGTTCATCAGCACAGCAAACATCTCATTGCCCACTGCCATGAGGCTCTGCCAGAGTTCTGCTGCAGCAGACAAACCCATGCAGTGAGAAAGCCAAACCTGGACTGCAGGGAAGGAAGAACTTCTGTGTCCCCTCTCCACACCTGTCTGCACTCTGCACATGTTGGTGGCACTTCACATCAGTGTTATAAATTCAGTGCTCACTTCCACAGATTCCAGGCACCAGGCCAGTGTTTGCACAGAGCAGGATGTCTCAGCTCCCCTCCCCTCCAGAAAAACAATTCTCCAGAATCAGAGCAAATGATGATGTGTCCCATGGGCTGCCTCCAAGCAAGGGCTCAAACACCTGCTTCCTTGGAAAGGCATGGGGAAGTGGAAAAGTAGCCCTCCTGTGAAATCAGTGTTGCTCTAGAACCACCCTCCCAAAGTATGTCATAGGCCTGCTTTACCCACTAGCCACCTCCTGGCTGTCAAGTGTACTATGAACTGCTCTTCTTGACCAAAAATTTCTATTCCTGGCCCATACTATGCTTACTCTAACAGAGCCTTAATCTTTCATTAGAGAAGCAGAATCTGAATACCTCCCATTCACAGCCCAGTATCTCTCACATGAAGGAAAAATACAGCAGAAAAAACATACAGATTTTCCTTGCTTTGTTTCCACCAATTACTCATAGTTCTCTCTTCCTTTATTGTACATTGTATGAGAATAATTTCTCATCACTCTTCAAATACTTGGAGGCCAGGATTCTGTTCCTAATCAAACTAGACTCAGGCAAACTAGATTTTGCTTTTGTAATGTTTTTCTGCATGGTATCTCCAGCCTCCTAATCATCTTTTTTGCTGTTCTTCGATCTGCTTCTCATTTGTCATGATTTTTCTGGTAAATGGGATTCCTTGAAACGAGAGCAATATTCCATGGAGTGCAATATTCCAGACATGGGAGCCCTGTGTGCTCCATTGGGTGTGTGATGTTGCCCTCAGGTGGTTACTCCAGAGAGAAAACACAGCCTTAAAAAAAGCCTTTAATATTTCAGGGCAGATTTGTAGTGGCATGGGATCTGTGGAAAGGATAACTGTGTGCTCTCAGGTGATGCCTTTGCTACAGAAACAAGGGCTACACTGGCTTTTTCTGGCTGTTGATCCTCAGATCCAGTTCTCTGCATTTTAAGTGTATTTCCAAATCTGGATGTTGCTGTGCTTAAAGGGCAGTAGGAAGAAGCTCAGCTTTGGTGAGCTACACAAAGCTGAAAGGGAATCCTAAGACAAGAGGCACAAGAACTGAGAGGTTTTCAGCAGCAGCAGCTAAAAAGCTGCACTACAGCTACTTGTCTTGGTCACACTTTCCAGCAATTCTTTTTATCTCAAAACTCTATGTATCCTAAAATCAGATTTTCTTTCTTTATTACACTAGGTGTTGTGTAATTCCTAGATTATTATTCACATAAAGTCATGGAAGGTGCCAGAAGGTGACAAGAGACTTTGCTGAGGTCTAACTAGAAATTAATCATGCTGTCTCTCCCCTGACTCAGCTCCTCACAAAGCTAAACCATAGTTCTCACTCATTCCCTTCTCCCATCACAGCCTCCACTGCCTCATTGATTATGGTGCCATTTTCCCCCCAGCCTTTTCTATTCCTCTCTGCCCCTTTATTGTGGGAGTGATCATACCTAGCACTGATTTCAAGGTAGAGATACACAGCAGATTTGTTTAGAGATTCTTATAGCAGTATTTACATCCCTGACCTACTTAATAGATGACAATCTATTCTGGTTTGATTTTGCTCTGCACTAAGCTTCCTCTCTCCACACTGCACTGTTATCCACAAAGGTGCCCAGAGCTTTTCCTGCTCTAACCCCAAATTTTTTTCATTTAAGTATTAGGTAACTGAAATACATATTTACAGCTTCCCCTTATACTGGCACAGAGTTCCATCTGCTGTCACTGTGTCCCACTTATCTAACTTTTGGTTCATTCCCACTGAATGCAGATGCCAAAACTCTCACCTGGTTTAAAAGGAGTGGCATTTTCTAGGGCCTGTGGAAGGCTTTACCAATCATTCCTATCTTAGGTAGATTCAGCCACCTCACTGATTACTTCATCCTTTGGATATGGCACAAAAGTAAGCTCTAATCTCCCTAATGGCACTGAAGATTTTGCCATTGAAACCAAAGGAACTGGATCATTCTTGGCTACTGTGTCTCAGCCCTGATCATGGGAGTTGCCTTGCAAATCCCATCAATCCCTAAGTGCTAAGAAATGAATGCTTTCTTCTATATTTTCTTTCACAACCTCACTTTAGTTCCTTGCTTCCCACAGAACCAATGCTTGTACAATCACTTGGTGTGTCTATAGGTGTGTCCTCCTAGTAATGTCTTGATCTGTTTGCCAATTTCAACAACTTCAGTAAGCAGAGATTTCAGAAATAATTCTGAAAGGTGTTTCTACATGTTTCGTGAAAACTGATGGTTTTGGGAGGTGCAGGGGGAATTTTATAAACACACCTAGAAAGAACAAAGTCTTAGAACAACTCAGTTAGAAAGTTTTTGTGTTTGTACTTGCAAAATACAAAGTCTGTGTTTGCAAATAGTAGCTGCAAATACATGTAGAAAATGAGGCTTCATTAGTTCCGCTGCTTGTGGAACTGATTATTAATCTTTGGCAAGGATTCATCCTGCAAGCTGTTGTTGCCAAGTTTTCTTAAGAGCCACTTGCAAAGGGCTTTATCCTTGTACCATTTTGGAAGGGCCAGTCAGTTATGTATGCTGAGATTTGACTTAGCTAAGTCTTTGCAAGAATGCTGAAAAGATGAAGGGGAAAAATGTACTTACAGACTTGTTGATAGTGTCTTGTTTACCATATTCAGACAGATATGTTAAAAAACAATCCCTACCTATTTTCCCAGTTGTATTTTGGGTCCCCATATAGGGCTCAGTGTCCACAGTGCTATTCTTTTTAGGTGAGGTGCCTGCATTGCTGTTATTACATTATACTCAAACATGCCTGGTTTTCCAGACTAGCTGTTTTTAATGAAAAAGGAAAATCATATCCTTATGTCAGAAGTTCAGCTGATTCAGTCTTCATTTTCTTAATGCCTCTGGACCCAAAGAGTTTCTTCATATTACTGTTGTTGTTGTTGTTGTTGTTGTTATACAATGTAGGCATAACAACTAATAATGGACAGCAGGGCTACCATAGAGAGAATAAATAATTACTCAGAAAGGAGGCCACAGAAGCATTTCCACATAGCTCGTGCAGTTCCCAAAAGGGGAGGAAACAATGCACAGAATACGGGCAGAAAAGTCCCCAAAATTTCCATTGAGCTGAACAGATCATGAGACCGACTTCTCAAAACACACATCTTCCCTTGTGCATTTCCCCAGGCCTGCAGAGGGGAGCCCACGCTCCAGCAGCCCTTTGGCTGCCTCCCAAACCCATTGTGGGAGCTCTGCAGGTGCCTAATGCTCAGCTGATATCTCTGCAAAGCTGTGCCTAAATCTGGGCTCCTCCTTTCCCCCCTGAAGCCCTTCTTTGTAAGGACTAGTTTAGGGAGCTTCCTCTGCAGAGATACAGGGCAGAGAGCCTGCCTCTCTCCTGCAATGCACCCATCCCTCACACCCCACAAATCCCACTGCTGCTCACCAAAAGCCACACCAGGAGTTTGCCAAGAAAAGGATGGAGAAAAGGAACTTGGGATCTGGCCTGTGATAATAATTACTATTCAAGAATCCTCAGCAGCAGCAGTAATTCCCATCGAAACGGGTGGGAATAATTCTCTGCCACTTCTCTTTGCCTCAGCCAAATATGATAAATGCTTTTTAAAATTTTATTTTGTAAATTATACAAATTATTGAGTACAGACCCCCTACATATACTGATTTATCAGCAACACTTTGTTGAAGACACGGCCTTCATTTCTGCCACCAATACTTTTGTCACTACAAGAATGAAAAATCACCCAGGATATTCTTTTCCATAAGACATTTATATCTATATTGTTGCACAGATGTTAGGACCAGTCCTTTTCTCAAGTGCATAGTGTGTTTTTAATGATTTTTGCTTTCCTTGCAAGGTGGTAATTTTATCTGGCTTGGAGCAAGGGTTGCAGGAGATACACAGTGCACTCCTAGGGCTGTAACACAATAGAAATGGCAAAACTGACCAGGGTTTAAAGTTGTTTCTCTACTGATTGTATGGAGTTCCCTTCTGTATAAGAAATTCCTTGTGTCCAGGCTGCTGTGCACACGGGTTAGCTGGTGCACAAGCCTGCAAGCCTCCACCACACTTTACCAAAATTCCAAGGATATGTCCAAGCCCCAGGGGTTTCTGCACACCCAGGCTCGGAGCCCGAGCTCCCAGTGCCTCCTGCCTGCCTCCCATCACCAATATCCCTGAGATTATCCCTGGGGTATCACTGACCTAAATACACTGGTTCGGACTTGAAAGTCGCCTTTGTTTGTAATGATGCCACGTCTCTAAATCCACGTAACAAACCGCCTGTTTCCAAACAGCTGTTGTGTAACTCAGCTCCCCACCCCCAGAGATGTTGCCTGCCATTCATTTAATGGGCTCGGTTTCACTGGGAAGTGCCTGGGGGAACCTCTTAGCTCCCTAATTAGCAACAGAAGGGGCCAGTCCTGGAGGTAGCAGTGAAACATTTGTGAGGTCTCGTGACAATAAGGGAGGCAGAGAAGGGGCTGTTTCCAGCTGGGAAAACATTAACTTTTATTCAACTTGCAGTGCAGAACAGAGGACTGAAGAGAAACTGTTGGAGAGAAGGTACTTGTAGAAATTATGAGGCTTTCTAGACAAGAAAGGAGCATTTGTGAAGGGGGAGGAGGGAATGAGAGAGATTATCCAAGTTGTCCATTGCTCCTGCAGCCTGAGTTTTATATAAAACACCGTGGAGCAACACAGAGGCCTCGTGGGCTGGCTGCTGGTGGAGACAGGAGCGAGGCATTGTCTTAGATGTTTGAGCTGGCTCTTGTTAATAAGATTCGGGAATTAACAGCTTGGGAGTGCTTAGGAGCTCAGTGTTTCCTCTGAGGATGTGATCACTGAGGCTGAGGACAGAGCCTGCCATTCATCACTGGAGTAGAGTTTGGTGCAAAACAAGTCTTCCACCAACCAGCTGAATGTGCTGTGACCTTAGGAGGAAGGGGAAGACTTTTCTCATCCACTGACTGTGTGGTGATGTGCTTGGGGCAGTTCCTTAATCCCCAGGACACAGCTACGTGTGGTAAACTCTGATTTTTCCCATGCAATTCCATTTCTGGGCAGGGCTTTTTTCATACAATACTGATTGAGAAGAGTTCTGGGAGTATGGACAGTCCCAGCTTGGACCCGTTGGATCTTGGGGACCATTCCCCTTCAGAAGTCATGCAGGGAAATACATCATTCAGTATGTCTGGACTGTGGGAACAAACACCCAGTGAAGCAAAGGAAAGGCTTGTCAGCCTTAAGGACCTTCCTTAAAAGCAAAGAAAGAAGGTGAAGTTCAAAGACAGAGTGAAATTGTGAGGCAAGCAGGCTTGCAGAAGCCTGGAAGAGCAGAGGGGAGATCTTAAACAACTTCCAGCTATCACCCTGCCCTGCAACATCACTGGCCAGGAGCTCACTGCTAGTGGCCACTCACCAGGTGAGCTTGTCCCTGCTATTCAAAAAGATCCCTTGTTACTGAGCACCATCTGCTCTCTGGTTGTATTCTTAAGATAGGGAACCTGATTTTGTGTATAAAAAAGAGAAAATATGTATCAAAGCATTCAAGCTGTAAATGAAGAGCAGCACATTACAGCCAGGGCCATAATGCCCAGTGAGGGCATTGCAATGCCTCCAGAGGTGGAAATAATAATTTCTGAGTTGCAACATCGACTCAAGGTGCAAAATCAAGGATCTCAAGTTATAAAAGAGCTGTGCTCAAAGCTTTTGAGGTCCACTCTTATCCGTGTTTGTGAGCTCATTTCATAACCAGAAATCACCAGCTTTCCTTCTTGTGCCTCAGGTTTTGGTATTAATAGTATTTATGGGGCTTGGATTCTGATTATATGCAATTAAAAATGAGTAAGAAGAAAAGTAAAGAAAAAAGTGTGAATAGAAAAACAGTGGAATTATGTGTACTGTGAGCTCCTCTCTCCCACTAGTGGGCACCCAGCATTTTGCAGAACTCCTGCTTGGCCTTTAAGTGCTTTTTCCAGCAGCAGTGAATGGTCCTGGGAGAGCTGGTAGGTTATATTGTGTTTGGCTCCTCCTGCTCGTATCCAGCTGCTAAACCAGCTGAAAAAATACTTTATGCAGTTCCATGTGTGCATTTTCTGTCACTGCTGCAGGGGTGATTCTGCAGATCAGTGATGAGAGCGAGACAAAAACATAGGAAACAAACTCTCTGTTAGCATGTGATTTGTGCAATGGAAATGTGAAATCCCCTTATAAAATCATACCAGTTGGAAAGAGACTACAGGATGGCAACAACTGAAAGTGTGGATGGAGATGCAATAATGCGATACAGTATATCAAATATTAATCTCTCTCCTGTTTATGTTGTTGTTGTTGGGGTCTTTCTTCCTGTGCCAGAAGAGCAGCTACACCAGCAAAATCACAGCAGAGTGACAGAGGCAGAAAACTTTCCAATAGTGCTCCAAGCAGGCTTTTTAAAAACACATTTGCTGAGGCATATTTCACTAAGAGATCCTGCTCCTGTACAGGGAGATGCTCTGAGACAATTGTGCAGATCCTTTTCTGTGGGATTCCCCTTTCCATTTATGGCACATGCATCAAATCCAGTGGCAGGCTCCAGCAAGCAGTTTCTGCCTGGATTTGTTCATTTTGGCCACTAGAGGTTGTAAGAGAGAGGGGAAAAAATACTGTTTTCCAACAGACAATCTGCTGCAGCATCCCAGAGCAGGATTTTCTCTGGGGCCCTTTGATCTTTGTCCACCAGAGCTCCCACAGAACTCCTGCACATTCCTTGCATGTCCATAGACAGGATCCTGACATCTCAGCAATTTCAGATTTATCAGTGCCAGTTTGTTGCCTTTTAGCCCCAGGACATCAATGGCCTTAGCGTGATCCCTTAAATCTGAACTAAAAGTTCTTCTGATTCTCAAAATCTTTTAGACAGAGAGCAGCAACCTCTTTTCTCTTTTCTCTGCAGCATTAACTGGCTCTTTTGGCTCTTTTCACACATTCCTTTTATAGATAACTTCACTCTCAGATATTTAAGCCAGAGCCTCTTCCCCCAGCCTTTTTGCTTTTTCCTAGTGCTGAGTAAGAATTAGAATTTTGCTGTGGTCTCCTGGAAACACCACAGCCTGTTGTACCTAAACTTGGCAGCTTCCAGGGTCCTCAGCTACCTTCCTCATGGGCTGTAATTCTTTCCTCTAGCTGCTAATTATTCTCTAGTCTTTTAACTATAGTACCCCTGCAGTCAGGGCTACCATCTTCCAAGAAGCCTCTAGAGAGCTGAATTTTGTTTGGGAAATACAATGTTAAAGCTAAGTAATCCAAAGAGTAGACAAGATTAAATATAGCTATGGTGTAGCCATAAATTTAACTTCAACCAGGTGAAGGATTTGCAAGGATTTTCTTCTTGATGGCTCTTTTTGATGGCACAGTGGCTGCATATGAACTCACAGCAGTAGGAGCCCTAATCATCCCTGGTGGTGGGACTCCAAGCATTGCACAGATAGGAATTGTGTCCTCTGCAGTAAAAGGTAGCTATTCCTGGAGTGAAGCACTGCAAAGACAATGCAACAATTCCATTTCCCTGGCTACAGTTCATCTCAGAATTTCGGGTCAGGATAATCAGCACAATATTTTAAACCTTTAAAAAATACTGCACAATCTTAAACTACTTATTTTTTTCCAATAATTTTTCTGTCATTATTTTCAGCTTTATCATCATGTGATTGAAAATGAATAATGTCTTCAGCCCTAACTCTTTGTCATGCACAACCACCAGTAGACTGAGCTTATTCACCAGCACTGGAAGAACTGAAGAGTCTCAGTTCCAGGATTTTATGAATGGTAAGTAGCAGCAAGCCAACACTGATGATAAATGTATTGAACTGTACCTTACAGTACACAACTTAATGTATGGCAGTGGCCTTGGTTGTGTAATTTTGTCAGTCCTTGAGTTTAAGAGACAATAACTTGTGTCATGAATCTCAAGGTCCCTAATGCAGCAGCAAAAAAGAATTACTATAGTTACATACCTTAAAATCTCCTTATTTACACACCCCCCAAACCCTCTAAGGAATCCTTTTTTCTTCTCTCACCTTAAAACTCACTGACTGCAAAGCAGAACCTCAGACTTAGGGAAAAAGCAGCACAGATTCCCCTGTTCCTCAGAGTTCATGGATAGAAATCTTTTCCATCTGAAGTAGTCTCACAATTTAATTTTTATGACTGAGGCTCACCATTGTCCTGTCTTCTCCATAGATGGAGACAGCAAAGTGCCTTAAGAGAACCTACCAGAATGACTGAAATTCGTGTTTCAAGTTTCCTTATTTTGCATACAAATGTGTCATGCACATTGAATGGGTCATTCTAGCCCAGTCCCTGCCTCTGCTGGTGGCCAAAAGGGGATGCTCAAGAATAATTTGAGAAGAGGCCATGCCCATGGTGGCATTTTCCTGGATACCCCCAGACTCCAACAGTGGAAAGCACAGGGCCCTGCCAAGGCAGCAGGGATTTCTCAGTGATTTCCTGCTGGCACCAGGCCCTGCTGTGTAACACTCCCTGCTGCCCTGGCAGCTTCCACCCCTCAGCAGTGCCCATGTGGGGCCAGAGCCCCTCCTCAGCTCCATGGTTTGGGGTCAAACCCCAGCCTCCCCAGTGCTGGAGTGGCCTGGGGGATGGAGCAAAGGGGGAGGTTTAGTTGCCATTAGAGCCAGAGCACAGGTCCAGGCTGGAAGCCCAGCCTCTGACTGCAGCAGCAATTGGTCAGGATGAGGGCAAAACCAAGCCCTGTGGCACAGGTGAGGAATGAAGGCTCCACCCTGGGCACACCTGTGCTGCCCCAGGAGGAAAGGCAAGGCAGTCTGGCAGGATTACAGAGTCGTCCAGGTGGGTTCTAAACATCTCCAGGAGGCAGACCCTGTGATGCCCTTGGCAGCCTGTCCAGTGCTCTGGGACAGCACAGCCTCACTCCTTGCTCTATTGTGGAGTTGCCCCCATGGGATGCCTGGCCAGCCCTCAGGGGAGGCCCCTCTGTGCCTGGCTTTGTTGTAGCCATCATGTTCCAATTATGTACAAGTGTGTGTGTGTGTAGCAGCAAAATTATCTGTACAGAATTCCTTCTCAAAGAAGGAGGAGCTTGTCCCTTCACTGTGCCAGAACTTCTGTTGCCTCTCAGCTGCTGCATATTCCTTTAAGTAGAAACCTAACTCCTTTCCTGTAGCACTGCCTCTTCTTACATCCTGAAACACTGAATTTTGTCTTTTGGTGCTACTCAAAGCTCAGACCAATCTGTCACATATCAGAAAGGGAAAGTTTCAGGGAACTCTATAAGGATTTTTGTAAACCACTCTGTTATAACCCTTGTAAGCTTGGTGCAACCCTCCTCACCCTCAGCACTTGGTACCTGTCCCCTTGTAATCACTCATGACCTTATGACTTTGCCAAAAAATTGTTTTAAGGAAAAGGGAGGAGAAAGAAATATCAGAGATTTCTCTACTGAATTACTGTGACTGTCCTTCTGGTAAGGAGGCTGTAAATTGGAAGGTTGTGTTTCTTACCTGCTTACAGCCTGGAGAGGGGAGAGAAGGTTTTGATATCAACCCTCTCTCTGTCTTCTTCACATTGATTTGGGAACTTGCTAATCAGTTAGGAGATACTTCAGAGACACAGCACATCACAGACACTGAAGAAGAAAAATGTACCCAAATAACCCCAGTAAAAGAGCTTGCAGTAGAAGAGCAAGCTCTTTCTCAAAACAATTAACCTTTCTTCTTACTTTTTAAAAAATTTTATATCAGTTTAATTGATGTGTCTCTGGGTTTCTAAGACTTTCTGTTTTTTAAGATACTGAGAAAATTTCTGGGTCAGACCAGTCCTAGATTTATCATATCACAGTGCTGGATGCAGTAAAAATCCCTAAAACTAGACATGAAAAAAGAAAACAACCCCACTCATCAGATAAAGCAAAAGAAAAAGTTTAATTTACAATCTGTTTCTACAGAAGACCTCACTCTTATATGTGCAATTATTCAAATAACTTGTTGACAATTGATATAATGATTTCTAATTATTCTTGATTAGAGTCCTTGAATTATGTGATTACATCTTGATGTATGCATCATAAATGCAGAAGGTACAGCCTAGATGAGGAGGAAATATAATTTTATTTTTCAATTTATTTATTTCTACTAGATAAAAGGACTCAGAAAGTTTAATTTTCATGATCCTAAACAAAGGCTCACTGAACTCATCTTTATTAGATTTCTTTTGGTAAGTTAAGTTGTAGAACCTCTTCAGTTATGGAAGCAAAATTCACTGTGCTTTTTTAGTATTTAGGAAGGTTATAAAACAGTAGAGTTGTGTGATTGACATGCAAGTTATGTAAGTGTGTATGTTTTCTCTTTACAAAATCAAGTCTGTAGTACTAAATGGGCTGTTCCTGGGAGAATATAACCATTGGAAAAGCAGAGGTTCATTCAAAGTTAATTTGTTCATTTCTCTCATGATGAAACTTTAAAATTCATGTTTCCTTCTCCTGTAAATTCAGCTATGTTCTTATGATTGTTTACCACTTTAGAGTCACACTGGTGCTTAGAAGGCTTTAATATGTATCAGACAAGCATCTGAACTTGATGCATTAATTCAGCTGGGCATGCAGCTGTGAGACTGGAGGAGATGCTGGCTCCAAACACCTCAGGTGCGTGGGTGTGAGGGGAAGGGGCAGCTGGGGCCTTGCTCTGGTGGCTGCCAATCCCTGGCACAGCACAGGCAGTGCTCCTCACCTGCCTCTGGAGCTCCAGCCTAGCCCAGAGTGGCTGGATGACAGCAAACCCCACCTGGGCCAATGGCCCAGGAAAGCCAAGTTGTGCTTGGACCAAGACTTGAGGCAAGCACACGTCTTGGCCCTACCTCCTCCTGTAGCTTCTATGAGCTGAACACTGCTGGAACTGCTCTTTTCTGTATCTTTTCTGTCTTTTTCTTCTTCTCATTCCTTCTTCTTGGAATTTTCAGTAGTTTAAATCAGACAGGGTTGTGGTTTGCTAAGCTGAATGTACTCAGTTAATACTTTGTGAAATGTTTTATGTTGATTGAATGCTGCTCTTAACATTTTACTGAAGTTTCCTGATTTTCTAAAGTTGCCAGTAAAATTTTTTTGCTGTTTTGACCTCTTGAGAAGATCTTGTAGGTATTTCTCCCCCACATCTATCACAGAGTACATAAAAACCTGTAAGCCTTTTTGAGAGCCTCACTGAGCAAGTTTTCTGGGGCCTTACAGCAACCTAGTAGGGTACTAAGCAAAATAGATGCTGAGGAAGCTCTATCTAGTGAGTCAGAATTAACCTGATCTCATTGCTTCTGTGCATCTTCCACAGTTGAACAGATTGATTACACTAAAATATCTTCCTTTTTGAATCATTCTGCTTATTCCAGTCCTTTGAGGATGAACTGAGTACCAGTGCTAGCAGTGCAACAGTTCTGAGGGGCTGCTGTACCTGTACCCTTCAGCTCTCATTATTTAAGAGGTCTGGAAACCCCCACTGCTTCAATTTGACATTCCAGATTATTTCTCACTGAACTACAGAGAACTGCATTCACATGCCTGTGCTTAAACCTTTTATGTCTCAATGGCATCTGAATTCAGAAGTATTTCAGCACCAAGATTACTCTTGCTTAGTGTCTGGCTCTTCGAAAAGACACTACAGAATATCTAGAGAGACAACAGTTATTATCAGCCTCTTGCATACAGTGCCAGGGCTGACATCAAGATTATTCTGGCCTCAGAGAGGTGAGGGATTTTGAAACAGAGCTAAAAGAATGAAGGTGAAAGTCACATAAAGCTTTCCTATTTTTTTATGGCTCTGTTCCTCTGTATTTACACCCAGCTGAAATGTTGCAACTTGATGCTGGGCTTGGCAAAACAATGGGAGCAAGAAGAAGCCAGGGATATGTCCAAGCAAAGAGATTTCCCCTGTGAACTTGTAGAGCAGAGGGGAAGGCAACTGGCACCAGGGTGATGTTTCCTTGTAACAGAATGCTCTTCTGGGCCTGGCTCTAGCAGGGGAGGCAGTGCCAATGGACCTGGGATACAAGTCCAGCTGAGCTGGAACAAACATGTACCACCTCACAGCCATGTCAGCACAGGCTGAGTGAGATTACATTTGCAGTTAGCTACTCTATATGGTTTGATGGAAGCAGGTTTAAAGATTTTTCATTCCTTACTGCCTCATGCACTGCCATGGAGTATGACAGTGTAAAGACACCCTGTGCTGCATTCAGACTGGCTATTAATGCTGTATGGTTTTTCCTCTGGGGTGAAAACCAAATGTGTGGTGTCATTAAAGAGTAATTGATACTTTCTGGGCTCACTGCTGTGTCGCTTGTGAGGGCACATTGAACAGTGCATTTGTCATTCCAGCAGTGGATAGACAGTGTTAGGATAGACTTGTCCATGAAACTGATGTTCTGACTAGCAAGTGGCATTTCCTACTCACCACAATTCCCACAGGTATGATCCTGGAGGCATGTTTGTTTGTGACAGGCATTTGCTGGTTGAGTTGAGGTCACTGATATGATTAGACATGTAAGATTCTAGTGCCAGACTTGTCTGAGTTCAAATCCTGTCCTGAAACACAACTGCCATGTAACATGAGGACAGATGAGGAGCTGGGAACTTTCCCAAGCTGTTCCTGTGGGAGGTTTCTTCAGATATATTTTATTTGATGACAGCTCACTTGGAAGAAATTCCCCTGAGTGCAGGTGTTGTTGTATTTTTCTATTTTTAGTTCTTTATTTTACTGAGGAGCCGTGGGTTTGGGTAACCTGTTGCCTCAGCTGCCTGAGTCTGTTAGGGAGGCAATGCTGCCTCTTCCTCCACACTGTAACTCAAGACCCTGCTGTTCAGGCCAGAAGCAGCAGAGATCTGGCTCTCATTCTTGCCCTTGCCTGCAAGGATTTAAATCACAACTCCAGCCTCTCAGCTCTGGCAGGACTTCTGAGCTGATATGTGATAAATCAGCTTCCTGGTCATTATTTGCCAGGAAGGTAAGGGAGGCAATGCCCAGTAGCACATGGACCTGGCTTGCAATGAAAGCTGCAAGGTGCAGTTTTGTCCACCTGCAGGAGAAGCTTCCTGTGGCCATGGGATGTGTGGTAAGGGATTATGAGCTACATGTTGCACATGATTAAAGGCTCTCACTCCAGAGGTTCCAGCCATGGTGATTATATTGAATGTGAAATGGCACACAAATGCTTCCTAGTGGTACTGTGCCTGCCTGGCTGGAAATTCTCCATGAGAACTGAGGATTTTCAGATGCTGCTTTTGCTACCTTCTTAGTAACAGCCGTACCTGATACCTGTCACTAAGAGATGGTTTACAAAAAATAACAACCTTTCATTGTGGTTCAGGTCTGACATGCAAACTGCTCAGATACAGGGCAGGTAGCCTTCCTTACCTGCACTATCTATTACTCTTGGCATTTATTCCCTGCAGTCAACTGTTAAACAGCAGCTGTCCCACTTTATGAATGCTTGAAAAAGTACAACAGCTCAGTATTTCTCTTCCCTAACAGGCCAATTTTAGAGGCCCTCACTCAGCAGCTTCTCTGATTCATGCCAAATGGAACTAATTTCCATGACTATTAGGGGTCATTTGCAGAGAATTACACATAACACAGCACAGGCTTGCAGTGAACACTCTCTGAGAGCTGATTTTTCTGCTGGCTATGGTCTGGATCACAGCAGCACCGTGGCCATCTGTGGGTCTCCCTGCATCTGTGTGAACAGAAGCACTGTGTAAAACCAAAAAAGTTCAAGTGAAAAGATCTACTGCCTAGGGAAATCTCTTATATCTTGTGAACAGCTTTCTTCTTTTTAATGTGTTAACTCCAACCCCAAATTGCATAATGGTAGGAGCCTTTGTTTTGCCCCTTGTAGGACATGCATACATTCCAGATAGAAAAGCCATTGCAGATGCTTGAGGAGGATGAAATATGAGTCTGCTCAGTCAGTTGTAGTGATTTTGCTCTGAAATTTAAAAATGGCACGATCTGAAGTTAGTTCTGCAAATACCCTAATGCTTGGCTATTTTCAAGGCAGGACAAAGCATATACATGAAAGAAAAACTTTCAGGGCTTCTGGGCTTCCTTCTTTGGATGGCAAAGAGTGCATCTAGCTTTGTGTAGATTCTTGCACGGGGCAGAGCTGTCACTGAGACCCTTATCCTCCAGCTATCCCCAGAGAGCTGCAGTGAATGCACAGAAAGGTTGCACCTAGTTAGTAGCAATGTGTGAGGATTCATCATTTCTGCAGCCTCATTCTTTGGTTTGAGACATGCTCTGTGCAGTCCTGATCTTCACCTAGAGGCAAGGCACTCTGTGCATTTAAATGATAAGCAAAACAAGTAAACACAGACAAAAATAAGAAGATGATTAGCATCATTAAAGGGGTTTGCAAACTTGGTTTGAATTTTCTGCAATTACTTAATGAAACAAATTCACTCCAGTTTCTGTTAAATCTTTCAGATTGTCTCAGTCAAGGCTGAGGGGTGTGAATAAGCAGGTGTTAGTTTGGTCACTGTTGTGGTAAAAGAAGGGGTAGTGAGTGCTGACCTTGCACATGTGAGTTAAAGGGACTTTTAATCCTGCAAAGGAGAAGAAGAATGCCCTAGATAACATATTGAATTGCCTTCCAGACTTACTGTGATGTTATCCCCTGTGGTTTCAGGTCTGCACAGGCCATAGGTTTATAAGGGCAAATGACATATGGTGTCAGCTTGGCCAGCAAAGGATTTTTCCCCTTCAGTTTTTTTCCTGTGCTTCGCTCACGTTTTGTTAAATTCCTCCAGAGCCTCCTGCTTGTTGTAGCAGACCTCACCAATGCCAGCTTTTCCTTACACTCTTTTCAACAGACTAATTTGTTGCCCAGAGCAATAGCTGGAGCAAGTCTGGGGGCTGAAAAGATCTAAAATTAAAACCTTGTGGAGAAAGTGTCTTTGTTCTTTCCCAGAGAAACGAAATACAAATATATCTTTGCCAGAAACAAAGGAAGCTATCCCACAAAGAAATGACAGTGCTCTGTCCCTCTCCAAGAGGACACAAGAGGGCTGGATGCAGCTCCAGCCTGTGAGAGACCCAGGAATGAAAAGCAAAGTGATGCCTTACTCTCTGTTCCCTCTCTGGGCACTGGAGGGAGCGTGGGGGCCATGAGACCACTGCCCTCCTGGCAGTGAGCAGAAAGCACTGCTGCCACTTGGGAGCTCAGCTTTGCTCAGCTCTCTCCTTTCTTTACAGTTCACATACCAAGATTTCCCTCAGCATGGGCTTCTTTGCACAAGCTGCTCTTCTGCACAGCAAATAGCTGCTGTGAGAATCATTCATTTTCCATGCTACACTTCTGCTGTGAAGGCCATTTTCCAGCAGCTTGGCAGAAGGAAAGGGCCTGCAGAAGGCTGGGACCAGCCTGTTTTTTCGTTTGGCTTGAGAACTACTTCTCAGAATACCTGCATTTCTTGATAGGAAATACCTGAGAAGCCACCAAACTCACCTGCCTCCCTTTCAGCACCCACACATGGTGGGATGCCAGGGTGAGCTGTGACTTTTTGTGCATGGCCCCTCTTCTAGAGGTTTATTTGGTTTTTAAGTGGGTTTGAAGTCAAATGAAATTGTAAAACTCTTTCATGGAGATACACAAAGGCTCAGGAGAATGATGCTACATGAACTGACTTCCAGACTTTTTTCTTTTGTAGGCACATTCTGCCTGGTACCCTCATGTGGTGACTGTGATCAGAAAACATCCTGAGTCAGAGCACACCTTTGTTTCTTTATTGCTGCTTCTCTTTGCCTCAGGAGAAAGCAGTTCTAAAATGCCAAGGAACAGCACTTACTAACATTCCTCATTTTGATGCTGCCCTAGCCCTTAAGGCAGGCCTGTGGAGGTGTGCTGAGATGTGAGCTGAAAAGTACCATAAATGCTGACAAATTGATGTTTTTCTTTGCATAAGCTTGGACCTCGTGTAAAACAAAGCAGTATGAAAATTCATGGTGCCATAATCCTCAAATTGGCAGGTTTCTTTTGTCAAATTCCCCATAATTTTCCATTGTTGTTTCATGGAGGGGAAGCATTGGAGCAGGACAATGTTTGTTTGGAAACTAAAAGTGTCTTAGCAGATCTTGTAGGATTTGAATTGAAGCTCTGATGAGAAGGGAAGTAGTTCTCTGCCACAGAGCCAAGAAAAAGATCTGTTAAAAGCTTCATGGTACATTAGGTCATTTATACTTCATAGATTTATTGGCTTTGTGCTTTTTCTGCTCATCACCCATGATGCTGTAGGTACAAAGTAACTCTGGTTACCTGTAGGTTTGCTCATCTGGGAACACCAGCAAATTTGAGGAAGAGAGCTTTAGTAGCTGTCCAGGACACCTGGCAGAAAACTGGTACCCCCTGTAATGGCAGGATGAGGAGAGGTTGAAATGTGATTAAACACTTTATCTAGTCCCAGGGCAAAACAAAGTGTGTAAGAATAGCTTTGTGCCATCTGTGAGTACCTGAACACTTCAGCATGGCAGAGAGAGCTGCTTGTACCAACCGTGACATCTTGGGAATTCTTACGTGCACTGCTGCTACAACGAAAGTTGTTCATTTTTCTGATGGTACCATTTTATAATTCCTTTTTCACAGTGTACAAGCATTTTTTTTTATTGTTTGAAAAAGCAAACAGTTTCTTTAAGTATTCTTGAGAGAGACTGAATGAGCAGTAAATTACCAGAGCTGGGCTAAAGTGTCAGAATGGTTTCTTTTGCTATAAATTTCTAGCTATGAGATCAGACAGGCCTAATTATGGGCACATTGCCTGTGAAGTCAGGAAGCCTGTATGCAGTTTTGAGGAACAATACCACTAATTGAGATAAAGAGAAGGATATTAACTTGTGTGGAGTACATAAATTGTTTCAAATTGTTACCAGACACCTTTGCTGCGGGAGGATGAGGTTCTGCCTCTGGTCGGGGCCATTGCTGGCTGCATTTTCTGTTCTCTGCCTCCAGGGAAATGTGTCTGAGGGGCTCTGAGCACTGAACACCACAAACTGGTCTGATGGCCACTGGCCAGGCTGCAAACAGATCTCCTGGGGCCCTCTGCCACCATAGCTGGGGAGTCTTGAGCACCCATCCAAAACTGAACTGTGATACCTGACTCTGGGAAGTGAAACCTTTCTGGTCCTAGCAGAGAATTTCCTTTGTTGCTTGTGAACTTACACAGGTCCTGTGGGAATGTTAACTTATGTCAGGATCAATCTGTGTGCTTCCCTTTTGAGTCCTGGCTTTGCTACAGAATCTGCTTTGTTCTGAGGGAGACTTTTGTGTACAAGAGGTGCAGAGTATCAGGTGGGCAGGAGACCAAGAGGGATCACTTGGGTAGGAGTTAAATCAATGTTTCTCACTTCCAGATTGGAGCTCCTGATTCTCTCAGGAGAATCAATTCCCAAAATGTTGTGGTTGGTACTATAATTTCTTTGCTGATAATAGAATTCATGTTCAATTCCTGTGCACATTCCAGAAGCCATAAGGATAGTAAACCCCTCTCCCACATTATTAACCTAATGCAATGCAAAACAGGCAAACAAAACTTGGTGGAATTGGAAATAACCAGTTTTATAGGGTAGATGAATAAAACTTGTGATAACTGACTTTTCTGTTTCCTCCTTATAGAAATGGCAATGGAACAAGTTCCAATTTGTTTGAACTTCTAGTCCTGGCATTTATTATTAATGTAATGTGTCTGGCCACAGTGTGCCAAAGGCAGCAATGTGAATTCCTGACAATACAGACTTTAAGTACTAAATCATAATCTTACAATTTTTTTTCTTCTCCTTTTATTTTTAGATTATTCTAATGCGTTTTTTACCTTAGGTTCACAGGAAAAACAGATAATTTGAAAACGCTTTCCTGTAAAGGATACTTTTTAGAAACTGTTCTGAACTTTTCATTTGCCTGCTTAAAGGTTGATAAGCCAAAACCTTCAAAGTGTTCTAACCTTATCAAAATTTCAAGTCTCTACTTTATCTTTTGTTGTATTGCACATAAGGCTATACTCAAAATAGAAAAGTAGTTGTCTACTGCTGCCTGTTTCTTACTTGGCTCATTCCACAAAATGTTTTAGTTAAAGAGCTTTCAGACTTGGAGAAGGCTTGGGACTCCAAGCGTGTTGGGACTGAAACCTCATGGCAGAGAGAATACCTGGAAATGTTTTTCAACTTTTTCCTCAGATTTTGTTATTTTTCCACTTTCCTGTTTGTTACCCTGCCATCCCCTTTGCACCTGTGGTGCAGTGCAGAATTCAGGTTGGGTTTTTTTGAGTACTCATTCACTAGAATGTAATATGTTTCTTGCCCTGTAACCTGCAGGATTTTTACTTGTGCAAGTGACTTTAATCAAGTCACCATAAAGAAGGATGCATGTCAAATAGCTCCCTCTGTCATATCAGAACAATTGTGGAGGTTTTAATTCTGACAAGGCATTTTAACAGCAAAAAATGTGAAGCCTTGAGATAAATGTCACCCTTCAGTGTGAAAACTGACTTTTGCTGTACACTTGGGTCAGAGTATAGATCAGTGATGGGGTGCAGACTTTGACTCTCTTGCACCATTTCCTTGCAAGCACTGGAATACAGACCTGAAGAGGTCAGGCTGCAGCACTGTCTATTTTGGGTATCCCATGATATGGCTGAATCCATTGTATTGAGTTAGAACAACTCTTTTCTCCAAGTCATGTG
This sequence comes from Notiomystis cincta, assembly GCA_013398075.1. NCBI lineage: Eukaryota > Metazoa > Chordata > Aves > Passeriformes > Notiomystidae > Notiomystis > Notiomystis cincta. The sequence goes on from VZRX01014901.1 coordinate 68,830, forward strand.
GTTGAGAATATGGTATTTCTGAAAGATTATTCTGCTGAGAATTTGATACTTAAAGCTGGGGACCAGACTTTCTAGGATGGTAGCCACAGCTTGAAATGCTCTTTTCATTGCCTACATGTATTTTTTTTTTTCATTAAGCTGATGCCAGCATGGCCTTACCCATCTCAGCTTTCTCTACTTGTAGATCAGAAGAATTTAAAAAAAAATAATTGAAGAGGTTCAGGAGAGTATTCTTGGACTGAAAATCACTGGATGTAGACTTTGCTGCTTTGTTTATCTGTAAGGTATTTGCTGTGGTTCTAATATAACCAGGGTCCATTTTGAAGGGGCCATCCCTGAGGTTTTTGGTGTTTACAACTCTCTAAGTTCTGTATCAATATGAACAGAAATGAATGTGCTGATTCTTTGGTTCTTTCTGGGATTATCCCATTGGTGTAAATGGCACCTTTCATTAGAAATGAGTTTGTATGACCCATTTGTAAGCTTGGCCCTGCTGATGCTCTTGGACTGTACTGTTATATAGTTATACATGACTTGAGGTGCTTTAAGCATTTCTAAGCCTTTAAAACAGAGCTCACAGAGCTGGTTCTGCTGTAGAAGACGTGACCTTCCTGGGAGCTCAGAAATCCCTTGGGGATGTGTTGGCACGTTGTTGGCAGGCTGAACACAGTCTTTGGGAGGATTATTTTACACCAGCAGTAAAACCTACCCAAGGGCTTGCTGCCACACTGGTTCAATAGTGGCTATATCCATGGAAAGGATACAGGGTAGGGACTGGAACGTGACCCTTTGGTACTGAGCCATGGTCTGTGTTTTCATCTTTGTCTTATCTAGCATCTTGAATGAGTTGTAAACTGCAGGCTGCACAAGGCTGTGCAAGGGTTGAAGAAAGCCATCCCTTCTCTGTCTCAAAACAGGACTTGGTTCAGAGGAAAAATCTGAGACATGGGAGCCTGAAAAGTGGGTTATTGCTGTTCAGTGATTTCTCTGCCCTCTAATTTCAGCCTCCCTGTGCATCATTTTGATGGCACTGTTGCACCACTGGTTGTGGGACAGCAGGAATGAAGTGATCTGGAAGATTTCTTGCAATGAACCAAACACCTGTTCTGAATATTTTTCTCCTGTCTATAATACAGTTCCAAAACCTGGGCTACATTTAGCAGAATTCTCAAAGTGGGTTGGAGTTTTGTATTGGGCCAGCAAGTATAGGCTGTCCAGGAGTTATTTAACCAGGGACAGTCTGTTTCAGCACACTATTAATGTGTTTTGCACTTCAGCTACTTTAAACAGCGTGCCTGTGCTGGTTGTGGCAGGGTAGGGTTCATTTTATTCCCAGGGCCTAAGTTTTGGATCTGTGCTGAACACAGGGTTGATAATATAGAGATGTTTTTGTTATTGTTGGGCAGGGCTTCCACAGAGCTGAGGCCTTTTCTGCTTTCTGCACTGCCATGGCTGGCAAGGAATTTGGGTGTGCTTGGGATGTTGGGAGGAGACACAGCCAGGACCGCTGACCCCAGCTGACCAAAGGGATATTCCAGCCCATGAGACATCCTCCTCAGCATGGAAAGCAGGGGGGAGGAGGAGGAAAGCAGGGGGACGTTTGCAGTGAAGGCAAATTTGCGTATTTAGAAAGGAAATTTAACATGAAAATAGATGTCAGCAGCTGAATTTAAATTTTGGGTATTTTGCAGACTAATTGTAGTGATGCAGTGCACAGTAAGCAATTATAGTTGCTAATTGTCTGTAAACAGGACTAATACTTTGTTTCCTGCTTCATATGATTGTTGTGAACTGCATATGTGAAAAGAATATTGAGTTCATAAATGCCTATTTTTGTTAAGTGTCTACTTCATTTTTTGTGAAAATGGGCACTAAAATAATAGTCAAGCAGAATAATTGTCTTGCAAAAAGCATGCAAAATGTCAAAGTGAGGTGCTCTGACATTGTAAAAAAAAATGGGGACATAAGTAGTTTGTGAATTAAGGTAAAGCTTCTCTTCATGGGAATTGATTCCTTGTCCTTGTTCTGCCCTCCTCATGACCCCTGCTGTACCTGAAACCTGTCCAGGTGTTGTATTTGAAACACTGTGGGTCACAGTGCAGCCAGGTACTGGTCACCCCACTGGGACCTGTGCACTCAGAAGCTGCCTTCCTGGTGCCACATAAAACAGTTTTTACAAGGGCACATGCTATGAGGGCAGTGCTTATCTCAGGAAATTCAGCTTCCTCCCATCTCCTGTCAGTCTTTGCCTTTTTGATTGAATATTATCTGCTGCTGAGCGTTCTCATTTCCAGACTACTTGGAACGTGAGTCTCCATAGAGCAAATTATTTAGAATGAGACCTGGTAGCAGCTTTTTAGATGCAAATCAGAGGGGAGTTTATGTTCATTTGGTTAGGACTCCTGTAGTCTTAACAGAATGTGACAGCAGTCCTGGCAATAGAAAATCACAATGACTCTGTCAGTCTCCTGAGAAATGAGAACTCCAGGGTAGTGCCTGCTTTCCCAGATTCCAACTAGAATTTTAATGTGAGTCTACTAGAAAAGAGGATCACATTGCAGAAGTCCCAGTGGGCTGGCACCAGTGCCAGTGCTGCTCAGGCTCTGCAGAGCCCTGGGTGGAGGTGCCAGGGGGTCTGTCAGTGCAGCCTGTTGTGCCTTTGGGGTGTCTGTGTACAGGGGACTGGGAGCCAGGGGACTGGGAGCTGGACACCAGGGGCTAGTTTCTGGGATTAGGTGCTCATAGAAACAAACAGACCAGAGAGAATAAGAAAAGCATTATGTACTGAAACAAGATTCTTTATTTCAGTGCAGTACAAAGAAATGGGAGTTACTTTGCTTTGAATGAAAGTACCGAAACTAAAAAATGGAGCAGATAAAATACATTTGTGTAGTACTAGGAATCCTTGGATATCAAAGCAGTGAAAAATGGTATCTAAGAAGCTGCAGCATTAAAATCAGTATTTACATATCTTTAAAATTATGCATCACCACCTTGATTTATGTTATCATTGGTAACTTAGTTTCCAGCAGTTTATTAGCACTGACAATGCTGTCTTAGCCATCAGTCTTTCAGCCAGTGATTTCCTTACATTTAAAATGCATTGGTACAGAAGCAACACGCTGTACCAAGCCAGCTCACCAAAACATCAGCAAAATCAGCCTCTTTTTTCTTCCAAATGAATGAATTTGATAAATTTTGTTAATTGCATTGAACTTTGGTTATGAATAGTAATACTGTAAACAGTGGGCCCAGTTCACAATCAAGTAACCTGAACTCATTGTATTAAGGTCATGAAAAATTATTCTTCAAAGGAAAAAAAGATTGCTACATCATCATCCTGCAGCACCAAATGCAGTGGCTGCTCAGGATTGGGCTTTTTAAATTACAACACTGTTTTTCAGCTTGCATCAGGACAGGTCATCTGTTTTCCTAGTAAATGCAGATTTATGTTTTCAAAGGTCCCAAAGCATACTGACACAGTGGTTCACAGCAGAGTCAATGGGCCCATTTACAGATTCAGGGATAATGTTGGGGTTTTTTTTAATAAATAAACATTGAGGACACAGGTATTGCTGTGAACCAAGCCCATTGTCTAAAGGAAGCACATTTCTTTGCCAAATTAAGTCTTTACATAAGAACATGTTTTTATAATGGAATAGCTGCTGTGCAAGTTATTAAAATCATGTGTCTTCCAGCTTGCACTTTGTACCAACACAAAAAAATGATTAAACATGCAGTAAAATGTAGCATTGTTTAGAAAATAATGTGTAAAAAACCATTCAGTATCTTATATTAAAGCATTTACACTGCATAGGCATTCATATAAGGATATAGTATAATAAAACTTATCAAATATACAAGCATGCAGCAGTTGCCTTATATTCACAGTTCTAGAAATGACCACACATTGATTTCCTCAAATATAAACTGGATTATCCAAAATAGATTTTGCAGCCACTCTCCTTTGCAGTGGCAAACTCTGTTCTCATGTGCATTGCAGACACTGACCTATATAACAGGCCTAAGCTATGCCGCTGCATTGTACACGTCTGTGATAAATACTGTGTTTGGGACAGAAGGATAATGAGAAGTGATCACACTTCTCACAGCAGAACTTGGACACTACACAGTGCTTGAATTGAACAAAATATATACACTTATTAATTGTATTCTCCTTAGAGAGTAATACTGTAACCTTGCCACGTATCTAGCTACTGCATAAGCTGGCCATGCAGTTTTCAAAATAAGTTTAGACAGATTTTTCTATTTGATATTTATTCCATCAGAAGAGGTATAGTAGGAAAGATATAGTACATACCCTTTTTGTTCTGCAAACTCTACACAGGACTCCTGATACTTTTAGACTGTGTTGGGAAACACAATGCAGTGCCAAAGTCACACTCAGAGATTTCAAATATGTTTGCAGAGAGATCTTCTTTCTTCATTTGCTCTTTTGAAGGTGGTGGTGTTACAGTCGATGGTGAGCATGGACCATCTTAACTGTCACAAGATGACAAGTACCCAGGTTAGCCCCCCTCTGTGGCCAAATGCCACCTGGAGGATAAAGTGGAGGACATGTGGCTTGCAGTTGTCTGTGGGTTTGACTCGCTTGTTATTGTCTAGCTTGGCAAGTTAACCTGGAGTGTGGCTCCAGGACAACAGTAAACAGAACACCTGGAGGCAAGGCTTGTGTTAGTTGTGCAAGGTTTGCAAAATTGAGTTCTACATCCTGATACAGGTTTTGGGTATGCCAAGGTGAAATTGGATTGAGGAGTATGACTTTAGATCCTTTCCCTGTCCAGGTATTTTTCCAGTGCCTGCATTCTGCTTTTGCCCTGACCTCCCTTGTCTTCATACATAGTAATCTGTGTGTCTTTAAACACTTCCTTCTTCTGAGCCCTTTGGGTAAAGCTAGTGGAAGTAACCTTGTGGGATGTTACAGCACCAACAATGCAAGTTGCAGGGATTCATCCTTGTGTACAAGGCAGCAGCAAGGGATTCAGAAACAGCATTTAGGAAATAGCTTGAAAAGGAGAAAGACAGATGAGGCAGAGATGGTGGAAACATTTGTTAATTTGCAAAGTGGAGTGTGGAAAGGGAAGAAAGAAGTGGGACAGTGATTGCTGTTCTCTCTATTAAAAAAAAAAAAAGGAAAGGTATAATCCTCTCTGGAATGTTTCATTCAGAGAGAAACACTGCCCTTTGTTTTCTGAAACAGTGAGCTTTGGCATGCATGCAGTGTGGGAATGACAAGGTGAGTAGGTGGCTTTGGTGTGAGCTGTCAGAAACGGTGGCACTGATGTCCCTTTGTGCTGCAGCCAGGGGTCCACTTTGGTAACTCCTTATTCTGAGTCTCCTTGTGTGCATGTTTGCATTTTCTAGTAAAGGATCTGTGGCCCTTTCCAGAAAGCTCTACTATTTCCTGTCAGCCTTGTTTAAGAGTAGGACAGCAGTGGAACAAGGATGTTCCAAGCTCTTCTGGCAGATACTCATTTTTCCTTTGAGGACTTGTCTCTGTGTGTATGTGTGTGAGGAGCCTCAAGTCTGTATTTGGAACCTGATACAAGGACATTTGGAATCTGAGCTGGATGGGGGCATCTGAATGCTTTTATTGTATCAACTAGCACTTGGAAAATGGGCTTGCAGATTTCTTTGGTTGGCATACTTGCTGCCACAGATGTTGCTTTTCTGCCTTTCTCCAGACTTGTTCAGTGGGATCTCTGTGGTGACATCTGAAGACACAACTGCTGTGGGAAGTGACTGGTTTTCAACGATTATTTGGCAGTAAGATCTGTATAAATATGCACAGAATCCCACTTTTTAGCCTACCCTTTAAGCTGTATACATTGAGAAATGGACATAAGACTCTGAATGCTGAAACCTTTGTACAGTGTATCAAAGTGGTTCTGATTCTTCACTGCATCTCTGCATACTGAGAGCAGCAGTTTAGGTGTGGGGACTAATGTCCATAAAAGTAACAGAGTTTTGCTTTACCAGTTCATCTCATTATTCTGAGGTACTGCATTAGCCTCTCAATTATCTTCCCAAGTCTCATTTGTTGATAAAAATGAGAATGCCTTGTGGTTTTGATGCTGATTTCTTATTTATTTTAATATTTGTAGTAGGTTCTTTGGATTCCTCGCTGAACCTGCCCTTCATTTTTCCTTTTCCCAGGGAAAATTCATACAGTCTAGTTTAGAAATGTCTTTGAAGAATCTGTTAAAAGCAGATGTCACAACTGTCTTGAGCATAGTGAGAAGGAGGAAAAGGAGCTCTCCTGAGAAGTCTGACAGTTTGCAACAAAGAAATGGGTACAAAAGCTGTGAGCCCCAAGTTCCCACAGAGATGCACCATCTTGTGAGAATTAATAGAAGTCAGATGTGTAAAATCTTTGCTTCTTTTAGAAACCTTATCAGCTCTATTTCTTGTAGCAACCTGGCCTATTCCCTCAGAATAGGCTTCTTCCACCTCTCTTACACAGGGAAGAAATCAATTCAGAAAGACAAGGGGTGTTTGACCTCTCATCTTTTCATACTGAAGTTCACCACACATTTCAGTCATTGCAAATCTGTCTGTGTGGTAAAGAATGGTTTATTCTTGAATAAAGTAAGTTCACCAGAAGAAGTATTTATATAATCAGAAGAACTTCTACCTCATTTAAAGCTTGTCAAGCATTCTCCCTACCCCCACCCTGCATCTCTTTTTCCAGATTTTGCATATGTGTCTTTCCAGGTAAAGAATTACATGAAGCACCTGGAATTATGTGCTTGGCCTCCTTTATTATAGTTTTAGTATCTCATTAGAAGAGGGATCTCTTAAAGGACAAAAACATGTTGAACAGCCAGCAGTTTTCACAAACAGCAGGTGACTAAAAATACTTCATTTTCTTTGCTACTCAGGCAATGACAAGTATAAGCCTGAACTGGGTTGCTGAAGAAGTAGGAGACAATAAGAGGACAAGTTAGATGAGAGAAAGCCCTCTGATCTTTAGAAAGAAACAGCTATTGCTTCCAGAAGCATCCTGCTTTTTTGTCAAGTAAAGCACTGAATACAGGTACAGTGTCACCTGAAGAAATACAAACAAGGAATACCTGCAGAATAATTTGAGAGAATATTGTGAAGTAACTGAACATTGAGCACTAGAAAATATTTGTTAGCAGGTCAGTCAATAAAATGTTGGTCTATGTACATAATTTGAAAAGCTTCTCATTTTACATTTTATATGCTCTCTTGCTTAGGCACTACATATAAAGCTGCATGCCTTTAATCATTAACAGAAAGATTCCTTCCTCATTAAAACTCCTATTAAGTCCCTCAAAGTACATTTGAAAATAATTCTAGCTTCTAAGTGCCTTGTAAACTTTATACAGTTAGCTCTTCTGGGAGCTCTTCCTTTTCCTCATTTGAGTGTGTCAAGTTGGATTGCCTCTGTACTTGTGCTTAGTTTTCACCAGTTTATTGGTAGTTCAGAATGGCATTGTCTGATGGCTGTTTTTGTACATTGAGAGATCAAGCAAATGTTTTGTGTGATGTGAAATTTGCAGGAATGTGCTGTGTTGTCAGTTCTTGCTTATATTACACCAGAAACTTCTAATGTCCAAGGAGTCCCATTTCAAATAGTGCTTTACTTCTTGGTATCTGCTAAACAACAGTCAATGGGCTTTTATTCATGCTGACTTCTTTCTCTTAAGCAGAAGCTCGTGGTTGCTAAAGGTTCCTTCCTCATTCTGAAAACAATCATGGGAGTTCGCTCGTGTAAAGATGAGCAAGGAGGATGCAGAAGAAACACAGGATTTGGCAGAGAAAGAACAAAATAGAAATGCAGTCCAGAGCTTTTATGTCAGCATCCAGTCCATTAACTCAAGCTGATCCAAGTTAGTTTGCCTCTGGCTCTTTTTGCCCCTTCCCCTCTACTCTTACTACATTTTATGCTGTTACAAGAGGGATGGATTTTACTGTATGAGATTCCATGTCCACTGTGTGTTCACACAACACAGCTGTATACATGTAATTCATATTGTTCATGTTTGTGGCCATGCAACATAAAGTACACAAAATAATCCTCTGGAATGCTGCAGTTGCCACCATTTTATTTTATTTTATTTTGTTCTGTATCCTGAATTGGCCATCAACCACCTTTCTTTCATAAAGGTAGAATGATCACAGTTATTTTACAGGGTTAAAAAGTTATTGAGTCTTCCTGTAAAATTGCAGTGTAGAATTTGTTGTGAACAAAATAGAGCTGACTACATTACTATAGCAGAATAATTTGCAGCCAGAATTGAATTACACTCTTAAAATCTATTTTTAACAACGTTTTCAGAAACAGGCTGCAGTAGCTTGATTTTTGTCCTACATGTTTTTGAACTGTAGGGGAAACCTGACATTAGCATGTTAATATATGTTAATTAGCAGTTGTATCATATGGATATGGAATATAAATGTGTTTTCATGAAAACCCAGTTTAAGTTACTGTGTTGAACCACCCAATACAGCTGGATTCTTCATTCAGATTCTCTGTAAATTCCTGATGGCAAGGTAATTCAAACAAACAATTCTCACAGACTTTTCTTGGAAGCCCACACAGGGTTAATCTAAACAGGAGGTACAATAGAAAGCTCCACTTTTATTATAAGAATGGAATTTATCCATTGACTTCAGCACCCTTCAGAGCATAAAGCACACGAGTTCTCTTCTTGTCTAAACTATTTTGAATGAGGTCTCTTTTTTACATGCTAGTTTGGCAAGCTTCTAAGGCATTTGTGCAAAGTGATGATCCAAGAGCAACCTGATTCAATACTGAGAAATTCATAAATAATATCCAGCAGTAATTAAAGTGAAAAACTACAGCTAAGAAAAGCAATCTCCTACAGTATCAGTTGAGCTGCTATACCTTGCAGTGTTAGAAGTGGAGCATGGTCACTGGCACCTTCAACTCAGGAGGCATCACTGTGAATTTTAAACACACCAAGGATTCATTCTGGTTTCTCGACACAGATTGCATTGGAGTAACGATGCCTAAAAAACCATGGATATATGATAGATGTAGACAGAGAAAGGGTAAGAGTGGAAGAAAAACACAGCACCAGAAATTACCATCTGGAAATATACTAACCATTTAGTCAATATTTTTGTATTAAAACCAAGAGTTAATTTTGAAGACCAGAAAGGTTTTAAGATAACTGAGCACACTCTATAAGGCCATTCTCAGGAGTCAAGTGTGTAATGATCTGAGACAGGGATATTTAGAACTTCAGATTGAAGAACTGGAATAGCCAGCTGATGTCTTTACCATCTTGATGATAATGCATACACTCTTTCCAGTAAATACATGCTAAAGTCACAAAAACCCCTATAAATTGTCTGGATTTCTTCTTAAATTAGGGTTAACTGGCAGGTAAAAGAACTTATTTGTTCAGTTTTTATGTGTGCAAATCTCAACAAAGTAGTAGAATTTAGGTAGCTGGTAGTGTAGCAAATAATGGGTAGGTCTTAAAAATAGCATTTGGAGGCTTTTCTGCTTGTTTCTCAAGCTCTCTTCTGAACCACCAGCACAGCCTTGATTTACTGGGGGGAACACCTGGCCCTTTATTGGGTAAAACCTAAATCTGCTCCTGTTAGGGTACAGGTACAGCCATTGTGCTGTAGCACATAATCAATGCCTTTCTGGTCTTCAAAGAGAGGGTGAGAGCAGTTGTGGATACTAGTTCATGCTGCAGGCAGAAAAAGCAGCTGGCCCAAAACAACTTGAGACTTAACATGCAAGATCTGGAAAGTAGCCAGATGTGATATTTGGACTTCAGCCTGTGCTTACAGGAATTTCTGTGATTACAATTTCGATAGCGGCCAGATATTGGGGGAATTCAAATTTTATACATAATAATTCAACTGTTTTGTAGAATATTTGATAATGAAGCCAGGAGTAAATTATGAAATTTAGTTCTTGAACTGGGATTGGATAAAGATTCTCCAGTTTAGATGTGCTTGTGGTTTGGACCAACCTCTGGCAGTCACTTTTTGTCTTTTTGTGACTCTAGTTTTAGGTACTAAACTGTGAACATCACAATGTCTTCCTGGGAAGTTTGCTGTATGCCTCAGTATTAGAATACAGGATCTTTAGCAGGACTTCATGTGAGGAACAGTTAAACAAAAACTTGTATGAATAAGGCACTAGTAAATGTTTGCAGCAAACAACAATTACAGTCTATATTCTTTAAGAATAAAACTGTTCTGTTTAGGAAATTGCCTTTAAAATGACAGAGTTACCAATGCCAGTCAGAAGGGCCTAGAGAAAGTGCATCTTCTGGGTTATGCCTGTGAGAAAGTCCTGAATGCAAATCCCTGTTAAGTTAGGAAATAGCCTGTGCAGTGGTGATACTCAGGAGAGCAGAAGAGGAAATTAGTTTAGATTCTGATCCCTGCTAAACTAGTGTGAAATCACTGTAAGGAATTTGCTTCTGATTCATTACAGTGGTAGAAGGATCTGAAGCCAAAATTGAGGCTGTTTTAGCAAATCTACTTAAACAGTAACAGCACTGGCCCAGGCCAAATAATTGGCAATAATCCCCTTAGATAGTTTCAAAAAATAATCTGGTATTTTAAATTTTCTATTTGCTGAAGTCTAAGGATGCACTTTGTCTTTTGGCTAGTGTAATAGATCAAGGCCTTCTGTACTACTTTGGAGCTGACTCCATTCTAAACAGTTATTACATTATTGATCCATACTTTATACCAAATGAAATTTGAGTCTGCCATTCCATTTGTAGTATAGCTCAGGTCAGTATTTCACACTGAAAATTGTTCAAAACCACCCAAATTCTTCCATTCATAAAACCAAAATGCATTGCCACTTTTAAAAAATATTTTTATGTATCTGCTCTTTGAAAGGGGTCATTGAAGCACCAAGAATTTGTTTATCTAGCCAATAAGAAAATATTTGCAAACTAACAGATCTTGTTTGTATTCATGATCTGCATTTTCCTAGGATCTGTCCAGTAAAACTATTTTACCATTCATTTGTTATACTACATCAATCAGTGGTCAGTCTGATTTCATCAATAAATTCTGCTTTGTAAACAGCTTAGCTTTATCATCTGACAAATTTCTGTTCTACTCAGATCCTCCATTATTTATATGAGATATCATTTAAAAAACTTAACACATTTGCAGTATCCATAATGCAAGAGGGATAAAACCCCTACATTGATTGATTACTGTATATTATTGCCATTAGGTGCTAAAATGAACAACTCCAGGCAATGGGGTTTTGCATGAATTATTTTATGTTTTATGTAAGGACATGGTATTAAGTTTATCTCAAATTTTAAGATCACCTATCCATGGAGACCTCAGAAACTGTACAACTATCTCAAACACCAAGAATATGGTGGGCTTTTTGTTTGTTCATTTTGTGGTTTTTTTTTTGGCTCATAAGACTAAAGTTATTGGTGGTATAACTCAGCTGAAACTTTCACCAGAAATTAATCTGGACTAATATTCATTTCTTAAACAGAACAAAAAATCCACAAGTTAAGTGCTAGGGATCTCTCCCCCCCATACTTGCTATACATACTCTAAATTGTATACAGAAGAAAAAAAATCCAGAAATTTCTCCTCACAAAAATCTCTCCTCACAGCAACTCAGGAAACCTTTTTCTTTTTAAATACTTGTTTCTTATCAGTATATCAGACTAGATGCTTTTCTGTGTGTGTGTATGTGTGAGACTATTACATGGCATGTGTTTATCTGAATATCAGAAAATGTTATTGACTATTGGAGCTGTGAAAAATATTTTCTGTCAAAGTTGACAATCTTATTTTTTTTAATCATTATTTTCAGTAAGATGATGTAAATCTTTGTAATTGCAAAAGAAACACAGATTCTTTGTCAAAAGTGTGCCTTTTGGGGTCATAATTAGTCTTGGGGAGTGTCTCTAGCTGACAATTTGAAGTTGTGCATATATTGATTTATTAGAATTTCCTAAGCTGTGCTTACTGTAAAATATATTTGAATTTTTTGCCTTATAAGTTTAAGTTATATTTTGAAAGTCAAGGTGAGTTTTTAACTTCTTCTTAAGATTAAAGTAACACATTGGAACGTGGTTGGGTTTCTTTCTCTTTTTGCCCTCTGCTTTTGAAGTGTGCCTTCAGGAGATGAGAAGAAAAGTCATCATTTTGGGAAAGGTTCTGTGAATATTTAACAAAATGCAGAATGCAGTTTGCTTTCATGGCTGTGTTTCTTCAACAGAAGCAGAGGCATAGTAGTGTAACATTTTTATTATGAAACTATGCTATTACATCTCTGACTGGAGAAAAATTTATGTGTATTTATTCAAAGGGCAAATTCACACTTTTATAGAACAATTGCTTCTTGCTGCAATTCAGTTGTGATTGTAGAGGCACACTTTTGACACCAACTAAAGCTGTGGTTTAAATAAAGGCATCACTTTTCTGTCCATGCAGGTGTATTTACCTATATGGATGACATCTTAACAAAAAAAAAAGTTACTTCACAATTTTTATTATTTTTTTTAAAGTAGAAGTTAGGAAAGCAAATTCTTCAGGTGTAAAAATCAACAGAATTACTGTATGATCATTTAGCAACAACTATTGTGTGATTTTGCATAACCCTTGGCCTTTCTAAAAAGCAGTATTTGATTTTGAGATGTGCATTGGTTTAATAATGAGTCATCACGTATCTGCTGACTCACAAGTGACAAATATTTAATTTGGGGAAGAAATTTTCTTGAGATTACAAAAACATTAAAAAAAAATCAGTCCTAGGTTTTAGCTTAAATTAACCCAGAGATTTTCACTGGCAGATGAAATGCATGTAATTGGAAATAACTATTCTGTTGAAAAGAATCCACAGTACTTTGATAAAAAATCTGAGAGGCTTTAGGGAATATAACAAACTTGATGAGGCCAACCCCAACCCCTCAAAAATTCCTCATACTGTTAGGAGATGAATGAATTACCAGTCCTGTAACTCCAATGTATTTTAAGGCTAGTTAGAAGATGTGGAATAGTGATACTCAAAGTAAATGCTCAAAACCAGGAAGTATTTTTATGACTGGGTAGTTATTTAAAGGGAATTATTTATATGGGTGAAACTTCACTTATTCCTTTCCATTTTCTTTTACAGTAATTCTACCATCTATTTGTATGTCAATAATAACTGATCTTAGAATGCCATTTCAGAACTGAATCTTCATTTTGCCTCAAGATTTGTCCTAGCCAGGTTGGCAATTGGGGAAAGTCCTAAAACAGAAACATTGACACATGCTGATAAATTCAAATGTGGAACATTAAAATTCACATGGAAGCAGAAATGACATTCAGTGTCAGAAGTAACAAATTCGAAAGTCTTAAATACTTCATATAGAGAATATAGGTTAGACAGATTTAATATAAGTGTGCTTTTTCCTAAAAACACCCCCCCAAACCAAACTTTTTTTTTTTTTTTTTTTTTTTTTTTT
>VZRX01014901.1:82457-147770 GCA_013398075.1 Notiomystis cincta
TTTTTTTTTTTTTTAAGTCTTTTGTCTGTAAATATGAAAGAAGGCTACACCCCAACATGATTCTTCATTGCCATACTAAACAGTAAAATAGTCTTTCTAATTCACATTGCTCATGGCAGTCTTATTTGAAGTTCCTTTATTGAGCTTGTGGTTAAAGCAGTTTGGGATTTTTGTTGGTTGTAAACTTTTGGCATAATGTGAATACCAGTCCCTTTCAAAAACAGCCTTGAGTTGCTTAATGATGCTTGTGCTGTTGCCCGTGTCTGCTTGGTTGATAACAAGGCCAGCTCCGGCATTCTGCGTGAAAGCATTTCCTACCCAATCAAAATTACCTGCAAGCAAAGGCAGGAATAAACAGTGAGTTTCCAACATTAAGAAACACAACCAAATGAAAAACCAGTCTCCCTCAAGGCAATCCAGAATGAAACACCAGCATTTTCCCCAGGGCAGAGATGGAAATAAGGCTGGGCAAAGAAAGAGCTCCGATACGTACCACGTGCAGTGAAGGTTGTTCCTGGAACAGCTCTAAGCCTTCCAAAGTGAAAACAGGTTCTTCTTCTTATTCAGAACTAATTTGTTCTTCCTTTCACATCTATTACATTATTACTCCATTTACTTCCCTCAGTGGCCTTTTCATTGCTAAGAATGAATTTAGGTTTGTTTGGGGTTTTTTTTGCTTTTTTAGGGTTTTTTTTCTGTATAAACAATTCAAAGTTCCAAATGAGTAGATCTTTTACAACTTACCTGTTGATAGATACTATTTGAGGAAAGAAAAATAGATTTTACTGGTTTATGCCAGTTATTACCACCTTTGTTGAATCTAAGGTAAAAAATAAGCACTTTGAATCCTGGGGAGAGCAGGGCAAAAAGAATAATTGGAGTAATGGAAAACGGGTAAATCAAGTGTTTCAGTTACTTTTTTTTTTTTAATTTCACTAAAACTGTAAATATTTTAAATTATACACTTAAAACACATGCAGTATTTTGGACAAACAAGGCTGTTACCTCAGCAGGAAATGTTGAGAATTCTAAAGGTGTCAAGGATGGTAAACTGAAACCTCATCACAAGGGACATTTTTTCCTATGCTGTCAAGTAAAATATGTATCAGGTCCTTAGCATGCATTTGTATTACTTCAACAGAATTTTGATAATTTCTTTCTTTTATTTATATGTAGCTAAGGATGCAAGAACAATGGGAAAGAAAAAACCCAGCTTGGCCAGGAATCCAAGGTGTGCAGACGAGTTACAAGGGACTCAGGTTCGATCTGGCTATGTGAAAGAATTTGAAATGCAGTGGAAAAAATTATTTGGGAGAGGGGAGTGTGGGTATCATAAAACTTTCTGGAGATGAGGGAGGAATGAGCTGCAGTATTTGATGTAAAAAATAAGATTTGGATAGGTTAGGAGGTGTGTGTGTTTTGAGCCCATCAGGGTGGGCTTTTCAGAGTGGATTTTAGTTTTATCTCTACACAACTTGGGATGTCCCACTGTCGATGTGTGTAGCACCAAGCTGCAGCAGACCAGAATGAAAGTCTTCTCTCCTGGCTTTTTAAAATGTCATGAGTTGCTTTTGAACTCAGTAGTAGTTTCCTGATCCAGTAAGCTTATGCACAGCTCAGATATTTCAAAAGGTAGCTTTCAGCCTGCATTCAGTGGGCATTTGACTGGTAATGAACTTTTGTGAGGTGCCATACAGCAATTTAAATACACCTTTAACCCAAATTACCAGTTAGATATGTACCTAATGTTAGGAGGATGTCTGAAATGTCATTATAGTAAATGGAGTAAGACTTTGGATGCTGAAGATGAATGGCATCTGTACACTATTTTCCAGGATTGACCATTGCTTTAGTAATAACATGGGGAAAGGACAACACTCCATCTTCATTGGATTGCAGTGAATCTTGGTTGTAAACCAACCAAGAGAATATGCTAGTAATTCATATTAAGATACCTGCTTCATAAAATGTGTTATATTTGTGTTTTAAGATACTGGAAGCAGAATGTAGGTCTTGAGAAACTGATTCATAGGGGAAGAAAAAGGTTTTAAAGGAGAAGAGGCTCAAAGCTCAGTCATCATCCAGGTTCCCAAAGAAATGAAATATTATCTTCACTGGAAAAACATATCAGCTGTAGATTGCTCACCTAAAAAAGGGTATTATTTCAGGCTTTTGGATACAACCTAGAATTTCTTGAGATGTGGTTACTTACCAATATAGGCAGCTCCATCAGTCACCATATATTTGTTACGATTCAATTTGGGAAGGGAAGTGTTCTTCTGTTCTTTAAGAAAGCAGGCACTCTCTTCCTCAAGGTCAAAGAATTTCTGCCATAAAACAGAAGAAAGCACAGGTTAATGAGAATTGTTCTGTAAGAGAGAAAAAATACAGTCTGTTCTCTAATCTTCATTGAAAATGAGTTGGTGCTACAGAACAGCTTGAGTTTTTATTGCCAAGCATTAACTTTAATAAAATGCTGCACATTGTATTTCTAATTAAATTCTCATAGTTTTTGATACTCCTGCCTTGGCATTCTGAACTATACAAAGTATATGGCTACTGCATGCTAAAAGCAATACAGTGCCAGGTAGTAAAGGCTATAAAATGAACAAAAAACTCCCCATCTTTCTGTTCTCCATGGTAAGAGCCAGGAACTTTTCTTTAGCTCATTTCCTCATTTTTCAAGGGACACTGGGGTTTGAAGTCTGCTTCAGGATTGGGATCATCAGACACAACAACAGCTGAATTAATACCTCTGCAATCACTCATTGCACAGTTTCCAACAGGGAACTTGCCATTTCATAAACTTAGAAGCTTCTCAGGATTAAATTTGGTATGAAGAGATCAAATTTTCCAGGCAACGAGAAGAAAATGTTTTACCCTGGAAGGTGAATTATAAGCAAGTTTTATTTATTTATTTATCTATTTATTTATATATTTTAGAGCTACTCCTTGTCTGATCAGTACCAGACAAAAATGAGCAAGAATACACCTGCACAACTCAAAAATAGATTCATGTGGAGGCTCAAGAATAACTTGAGATGTAGACAGATGTCTGTTCCATGCCACTCCTTTGTATCTTCCAATTGTCTACAGACAATTTTGTTCTAGGTCATAACTTCTGCAAGCCTTTTGAAAGCCCACACCTTTCTCTGTTCAGCTCTGCACCCAACAGAGCTGGGCCCTTCCTGCTGCTCCTTTGAGAGTCAGACCAGGCCATTTGTGCACATGAGATGCATTTACAGGGTCAAGTACACAAAACTTAAGGAATATGGGAATTAAAGTCCCAAGAAGCACAATAGTGAGATCTTCACCTTGAGTTTGCCCTTTCTGATTCAAGCTTTAATTTCAGGATCATATGTGGGTCAGTGCATAGGCAGCAGTTTGATATGCAGGTTACTCCTTGCCCTTTGGCTGTGTTCTTATAGCATTTATTTAGTCCTCAAACAGCTTCTATGTGCAAGTTCTCCCCAGTGATCATTTTCTTCAGAGTACTTGTACTGAGTTTGCATTCTCAAAACAGTTTCAGCTGAATCCAGTAATTATTAATGCTTATGTGAATGGGACTCTGAGATGCTGAAAATACTTAATGAGGGACTAAGCATTTTCTAACTGCATTGACCTTGTTAGTTGCCCAGTCTTGTCAATGTTTTGTGGCAAAAAAAACCCCAAACCCACTTCTAAATAGTGCACACTGTTACAAGTCAGAGTTCATAGCTAGGAAACAATACCCTGCAGCCCCTGCCATCCCTGCCCTCCACAGCAGACTGAAAACTTCACATGCAGGGGTTGGTGGCTGGCTTTGATCAGGACCCTGCCAGGTGTAACAGGGTTGCAGTGCCCTGTTTCTAACTCTACACTTGCAGTTAGGCAATACCAAAACTTCCATTAGCCTGGTCAGAGACCAGGAGAAATCAGGAGATTCCCATCTAACAGAGAAATTACATCTCCATCTCCCTCTCCAAGAAGACTACTGGCAAACCTGTGTACCCTGCAGGTGCAGCCAGCCATTGGCACTCACTGGAAACTTTTAAGACAAACTGGTTCTTCCACAGGTATAAGAAAAAAAAAGGGGGAAAACCATCAAGACAAGGCATATTACAGAGATCAAAAGCTAAATAAAAAATAAGAAGTTATTGAGTATGCTTTGTAGGACTTGGATATATTACCCCCAAAAGAACAGAGCAACAGGGGATAGGAGGTCATGTGGTGCAGGTGTGTGTGGCATTTTGGTCAGAACCATACAGAGGTATTGTGGCAGCCCAGCAATTTTAAGGGTAGTTCCAATCAGAATTTGTAACAGGTTTCTCTTAAAATTTCAGTGGTTTTGTATATAAACACACACATGTCTTCCAGACAGTATTTTTGTACTGAGGTTAGTTTATGTTTTCTCATAGCCAAAGCAGAACCAAGAGGGAAAAGGAGTATTTTCAATAGTTCAAAAGTTTGTACCTTGTTAACCTATTCTTTCTCCTCCATACACACACAAACTTTTGTTTCACTTTGATCCTGGCTATAGCAGATGAATACAAAGGAAATGCAGCTTTAAAAAGCAGTTGCTCATCTGACATGCTTTTTGAACTAAGAGATGGAGCCTATGGCACAGTTTTCAGCCAAAATCAAATTGATATCAGCAAACTCTGACCCTTGGGCTATCACTCATACCAAGGTTTATTTAAGGCAGTGGCTCACCCAGACTGGGAAATGTGGTGTACAGCTCAGAGGTAACTTAGTGTTGTACCTTTACAACTCTCTACAGCTGATTTTTTTACCTGAAACTGTTTCTGTATCTTCTGACTGCAGAGACTCTAGCTGGACTATTTACCTAGAACAGATGTCTAGAAGTAATTTTTTTTTCTTTTATCATTTAGTTCTTGACAAGATAAATTCTGTTCAAAAGATTTTACCTGCTGTAAAGGTGGATATAAGTATTAGGTACCACTTGGGAAAAAAAAATTGAATACATAAATAAATTTTGTTGACAAATATGGAACAAGCTAGAAGTTACTCAAAATTGAAGTGGCTTAAACAGAGTCAACTATGGATGGGTTTTTTTGACTTAAAACTGCATTTTATGCTCCTTTTTTACTGAGGAAAAAAATTATAACACATTATAACAAACCCCTCTATTTCTAGGTATGCATAATACCACTTATTGTATGTATAACAAATAGTATTTCCTTTTTAGGAAATTGTTATCAATTTTCAAAAAGCCAGAAGGATTTACAGGATTATCAGTTTAGGAAATCAAAATAATTAATCAGATTATTTAGAACTGTTACCTGAAAAAACAAAAGAAAACCAAAAAACTCCACACACACACACACACACACACACACACATCCCCTCCAGGATCCAAGGTGGCTGATTTCCAGTGTGCCTCAACTTCACAAAAGTGAACTGTATCACATTGAAAGTAGCACTTAGCACACATTCTGTTCTCTAAAACATTAGCATGGCATTTCTCACTTTCTCTACTGCGTGTCTAATGTGGCCCCAGAGTGGTGTTTCTTTCTGGTCTTCACAATTTTGAATTTGTAGTCTGAATTTAATGTAAAATATTCCTTATCTTTTCTTGTACTTTGCCCTTGACTGAAGGAAAACTAGATACTTACACAGCTTAAGTGTTATGTGAACCTTACACAGTAAGGTTATGTGAATGCAGACTTAACCATATTTTTGTGCTGTCAGACTGACTCTTATCTCAGTATAAACACCACCAATGGCTACAGTTCTCTCTGTTGGCTTGGCTGTGAAAGACTACAAGTGGTATTTTACACAGGCTGTCCACCACACTGACTGCCTCTTGGTACCAATATATTTTTCTGTCTTAATTTCTAATTCTGTTACTACTAGGAGTAAATTATGTCCTAAATATTACATTTCCTGATATTTAATTAAAGACTCTGATAACAACAGAAAACAATTCTCAGTTGTTACATTTTCTTCTTTTTTGGGGGGGGAGGGAGGGGAGGAATATCTTATATTTCAAAGCAATATGAATTATACTTACAACTTTCAAACTACAGCTTGGAACTTCAGTGCAAATAGCTTTCAGAGATGAAACAAAGTTAAAAGTCAGGGGATCTGTGTCTCTTGAGAAACTTATGAGAAGCCGAACTTTAATACTTCGTAAAACTAATGCTTCCCTTATCTTCCCATCTAAGTACGGCCAGTACCTGTGGAGAAAGAAGACAGCATTTGCAGAGAACTATTAAAACGTCAACAAACCGGGCAGAGCCGCTGCCGTGGCCGAGAGCCGCAGGCAGAGAGCGCTGCTGGCCAGCCCAGACTCGGCTTTCCCTGCGGGCACGGTCAGGGAACGGGAACGGGAACGGGATCGGGAACGGGAGCGCCGCATCTCCCCCTGCCTGGCATCCCTCGTTTAACCCCGAGGCACTGGGACCGTGCGGGCTGGGGCTGGAAATGCCTTCTGTCATTTCCTCCTTGGGAAACAGAGCTGCTGTGCAGGCTGCCTGTGTCCCTCAGGAGCAGCAGATGAGATGGGTCGCTTAAGGGGGATGCTGTGGGCTTTTTCCTGTTGAGGATTGCAGAAATTCTGCCAGGAATGGGATGGTGGCTTCCACAGTGCTGTTCTCACAGTTAGCTTTGTATTCTTGACATTCAGTCAGGCCAGAGAGAATTAAACAAATAAAAAAGCATGTTTTCTACATTAGAGCAGCATCAAAATATCTGGGCTAAGGAAATCTGAGCTCTACCATGCCAGAAAATAACTTACAAGCAAGAACTGGGAGCTGGCAAGGTAGAGAAGCAGGGGCAGGGCCTCGAACACAAAGCCATGCTGAAGGAAAAACACTGAAGAATTCACACAGGTGGCTTCCCTGGATCTCCCTAATCCAGCAGATCTCCAAACTCTTCCACCATGAGAATAAAGTAAGGAGGAGTAAAGGAGATGACATAAACTGTAACACTGTAGAGATTCTACATACTAAGATCCTTTCCAACATCAAGGAGAAATAGGAGGGATGCATATCCTGCAACAGAGGTTCCTACAGCACTGCCTGTGATTCCTTCCCTGTGATGGAGGCCATACATAACAAGTTTATTGGAAAAACTCTTCCACAGACTTAAAACAGTTTATGCTTGGTATCAGTCATATGATAATTCTTTTTTGAACAATTTGAACAGAACAGCTCTAAATAGAAAAAAAGTACCTAATCACAATCTTAGTTTGGCTTAACTGTGTTCAAATAAAGTGCATGGATGGAATAGCAGGCTTTGCTAGGTTCTAAATTCATTGTAAGCATCATCAAGAATAGGAGGGACCAGTGGATACTTGCCTTTTGAGCTGGAACTCTGGCTCCAGTTTTGGGCCATGACTGCGCTTTAATGGTCTGTACAAACTGGCTGTTTAAAATTACGTGGGTTTGTTTGGTTTTAGCAACTCTCAGATAACCAAACTATGATATAATTCAAATGGAATCTATTCTGAATTGGGAATTTTCATTTATATGTGTATTCCAGTAAGATAATGACATTTCTCAAACTGTATACAAGTCACAACATATTATTTTGCTCTTAACACACAAACCCACTCTGTCATGTTGAATATCTGTATGATACTCATAAAATGCAGTAGCTGTGGTCTCAGGATAGCCAATAAAATAGTGTAGGAAATAGGATTAATGTATAAGCAGACTGTTATATTCCTGGGTCCCAGTCACTTGCAGATGGTCAGACTAGACAATTTCTGATCTCTTTCAACAGGCAGACCCAAACCTAAGGACCCAGAACTGGAAACGTCTTCTTAGGTCCCAATTCTGCTCCCATTTAAGTCAGTGGCAGGACTCTCACTGATTTCAATAAGAGCAGAATTGGGCCCCAAGAAATTGGTGGACAGCAGTAACTAAATTTTCTCCAGCAGCCCCTCCTGGCATTATGGTAAGCAGCCAGTCCTGGACTTGGACACTCACCGCTTAGCGTTGGTGTCGATGACAATGGGCAAGTAGTCCATGACAGCAATGTACACAAACTGTTTGGCATCATCAATAACACTGTAGATAGCTTCAATATCCAGGACTCTGTCCTTGGGGCAGAAGAGTTTAGGTGAATTCTGTGAAAGGAAAAGTTCAAACGTGGCATTAAAAATAATTGGTTTATTTTCTCTCCCCCTCAGTCTTCTTGAGACAAGAAGTAGTATCCATTATTTTAGTGGAGATAATTAACTAATACCTTCAGCTGTCCTGCTAGAATACTCAAAGCTACAAAGGAGAGCTATTTGCTTGCTTGCCCCTCAAAAGCCTCACCATTTAGATGTAACTGTGGGTAAAAGGCAGAAGACACAGACTTCAAAACCTCTGCTGTCATCAGAGAAGCTGTAACTGAAGTTACATTTCAGAGAATTTTGTTCCAAAGAGCCCCAGGACTGCTTTCTATTTGATGGATATGTTCATATGTTGTTACCACATGAGCCTGATCCTTCACTTGTGAGCAGGAATTAAGTGTTTTATGTCAGTTGTAGGGAGACAGGGCAGTTTTGCAATAAACTTATCTTTAAAACAAAGCTTCAGGTATAAATTACCCAGTACAGAGCTGGTAAGTGGCAACCTCAGATCTCAGCTTTTCTGCCTTCTCTTTGGGGCTGCTGAAGGCAAGGGGAAGCCAGCAGAAATTGCTTGTCTGTGGCAGATGTGCCCAGGAGTTTCCACGCTCCTGCACAAGCAGGGAGAGAAAAGTGAACCCCCCTTTCAAGCTGCTTTCAGGCAACACCACCATTCCTGGGACAGAGGTTGTCAGAGGCACTTTAACCCAGCAGGAACAGGTGTTTTCCTGCTACTGTAGCACCTTCTCACCTTTCTGACTTGCTGGGGCTGCAGCTGAAAGCCAGACATGTATCTTTCCTTTAGGGACAGATCCCAGGGGTTTTATTAGTCTTCTATTTCAGTACACTGACTGTCACAGTGGTATCTTACTACTGACTGGTGTTCTTAAGGATTTACTACAGCTAAGTATAGAAAATACTAGAAAATTAACCATAGCAAGATTTCAAGACCAATATTCCAGATCTATTACTGAACACTAAAAGAACCAAAACCTCTTACACTTTATCAGCCAGTTTGGAAGATGAGTTTGTTGCTAAGCAACACTAAGCCATGATTCCCAAGTATAACAAAAAAATTCAATGACTATGTATTACCCTTGTTTTATATAGCACAAACATTGAAATATGTTTTCAAAAAATGGATTTTGACTCAAGAAAAACGTGTAAAGTGATTTAAATATAGTTAAATAATTAAATATAATTTATGTCAATTATCTGAACTTTTTGAAGTTATTGCACCAAGTTGTTATTCTTAACACTTGTATAATTTTCTTGAACTTTTAAGTTACAGAACAGCTGAAGAAAGAAATTCTCATACATTTGTCTTTTTCAGATGCATTCAATATAAATATCAGAAAGTGAAAGACTTCTTGAAGATAATTAGAAGAAAAATCTCATAAAAACTGGCACTGCAGCACTGTGCTTTGGCATTCCACTTGTTACCTTGTGGCACAGCTGATCATGGACTGGTTTAGGACTTGTCTCCATGTTGTGTTGTAGCACTTGCTGTTCTGATCAAATACCCACTCGTTCCTCCTCTTCACCTGCCAGGAACAGGCCTTTATTCCAGCTGGGAACAGCCACCTTTCCCTGGCCCTGCTTGGGGGTGTGCTGCCCTGAACCCCTAGGGAGGCAGCAAGGGAACTGCCTGGCTCCTGGGAACTTCCTGCTGATCATTAGTTCAGAACACACAGCAGCATTAACACTTGGTCCACCGCGTCAGTCCCAAGCAACTCCAGGACTGGACTTTGGAGGGTCATGCTGGCAAACACTGAGAACCTTCTAGTGGGTGAGAAATTTATTGAAGAGCCTGTTTTCAGGAAGGAAGAACCAGCCCAAGTGGCTGTGGATGCAAATTCAGGTAGGTCTTGGAGTTGGACTTCAGTGATCTGAGCTTCTGAGCACCACTGGGTCCTTTTGTTTTCTGAAGTGAAGTATCAAGAGAAGAGGTTTCCTTGCCCACAGGAAGGGAAAAAATCACGGAGAGGAAGTGAACACTCTGCAAACTGAACAAAAAGGTAGAGTCTCTCTCCATCTGCCTTTGTCTAGGATCCCAGATTCCTTATCTTGGCTGTAACCAACTTTCCATTCTGTGTTCTCCTCTGGGACCAACCTTCAGCAGCATTTCTCCATTTCTTATAGATTTCTTAGAAAGGAGTAGGATTTCATTTCACAGTGCATTAGCAAACTGTCCAAAAGTCCATCTCTCATTTAAGCTAGTCCTTAAGATTCTCCAGAATCAATGGAAGGGTCCTTTTTTCAAACCACTATTAGTTTTGGCTGTCTCAGGCACTTCCACATTCTCATTCCAGAATAGTTCTCTGTGTGTCCACTGATGGTAGTAGTGTGATAAGTCCTGGGCAGCAGAACATTGCCCAGTTCCCAACAGGTGAAAGGGAACCCTGCCCTGTATAACCCCCCAATTTAGCAGTGGGCTACATGCCTTGTGTTGTTTTAGACATAACAAGGCTATAAAGCAATGCCTGTTTTCCCTTGTTTTATAGAGAATGGAAAATAACTCTTAGCAACTTTGTTATATTCCTGATTTTGAAGAGGTATTTCATATAATTACACTCACGTAATTACCCCCAAAATTAATGACACTCCACATCTTCCATCATCTCTGTCTCACTGGGTACTTTTTCTTTTTTCCAGTTTTGCTACATCGCTGCTGAGATGGAGGACTGCTCCATTTCTTTCCATTAAAAAATACATGCACAGACAGTGCTTCCATGGGGATCACTGCTTGAATTTTAGAAGTTTTAAAATGCCATTTAAAAATAAAGCTGAAGTAGATCTTGTACAGAAGTACAAATGCTTTGCAATAGGGTGAATCCTTATAAATTACATTGATAAAAATGCAAGCTCTGATACCAAGCTTATTCTCTATCATTTGCTATGTCTGATTAATGGTTCATTTACTCCCAAATCATTCACGTTCTACCTATTAGTGGAAGTAAAATAATCTAATTTGAAGGGTCTCTGTATCGTTTTCTGAACATGAGTGGAAAAGTATTGAACATTACAGAGAAAGGGAAATTGAATAATGCTAAAATGAAATCCTGCAGCATCTTCAGTCCTGTCAAACTGCATGTCACAGAAACCAGAATTAAAAAAAACCCAACATTGTGATTTGTCAAATTTCCAGGTCATCCAAAGATCTTGTGGGTTAAGTTTCTTCCCTTCCTCCCCCCCTCTGGAATTTATTTCAGGACTTACCGACACAAAAGCTTCCGATTTTGTCTCGTTCAGCTGCAGTGTCAGTTTATTTTGAGTATCATACACTCCATAGAGTCTCTTAGACCAGCTTGGAGGTATTTTATTCTTGTACCTTAATGAGCTATACAGGGCAAATATCCTTTGTAAATCCAGGACCAGGCAGCTACAGTTGTATACGATGACACCAAGTTCCTTCATCTGTGAAATTAAAAGTTGGATCATTAGTGATATTTTCGCTGATGGATCTCTGGAAATATGCAGCAGGAATGCATAAACCTCACCTTGGGTACCTCAGTTTTCTGGATGTCAGTTTCTTCACATTTTAAAAGGGAGATAATGATACTTTTCTCTCACAGAAAATACTCCATAAGCATCAACATCCTCACATATAAATTATGAGGAAAAGTAGTCCAAATAAATACAGACAGCAGAGTACAATTAATTCTCTAGCCTTCAACAGGCACAATCTCACTTCTCATTTAAGTAAAGGCATGCCTCCTGATCATAAATCTTGTTTTGGCAGAGATTTCATTAATTGCACATCCCTAGTACCTAAGTTGTTGACAGAATTTCATTTTGAATGTATTGTCTGGCTTTTGTAATCAAAGTGTAACCACACGCCCACTCTCTTCCCTTCCTTTACTTTAGAACAGCTCAAGAAAGGCCTGGTGTGAGCCTGAATGCTATTGACCTCCCATAACCTGCATTTCACAATAGTTCAGCCATCTCCTAAAACAAAGTAAGAAGGAAATCTGCATGTATCTGTTGGAAAACCATATGTAGGATAAATATTTAAAGGATGCCTGCTGGCTTTCTGCAGGTAGCAGGCCTGCGAAGCCTGCCTGGCATGATGAAGAAAATAAGGGTGATATGAATTCTCCAGCATGCTTACCCTTCCACACCAAAATATTCCCACTGATGTTATTTCCTTAGATGAGATCTCCACAGTCACATGGACTCGTTTCTGGTAAAAGGGTATCTTTGTGTAAAGCCCGTGGGAACTCTGACCCCACACTGATGATATCTCAGAGCAGCTTGTTCCAGTGCAATTCTCCCTGACTGCAGATGAGAACCACTCTGCAGGAGTGGGCAGAGGGGAAGTGAAGGACAGCACTGAACTTTGACTCTTTCTGTGCTGGGTGAGCAGAAAACAACAAACACCAATACTCCAGTGAGATGGAAACTCGATGGGTGACCCATTCTTTGTGTCACCGACCTGGAAATACCGCATACCTAAGAATACACAACATTGAGCTATTTTGTTTCTAAATATTTGCCAAACACAGGAACAATACCTAATGTTATTACTGCCTAAACTGGAATATTTCTGCAAGCTTCTTTAATCTGTTAGCCTGCACAACCTGAAATTTATGGAGAGTTGGAAAAAACAGACATACAGCACTGCAGCCTTTCATTTCTCCATAAGCCAGTAAATTAATTTTGATGCTAAATATAAATATGATCAACATCCTAGCTGAAGAATCTCTTTGGAACAACATCTTTAATTTTTCCCCTGGGTGCTGGTATCTTTGAAGATGCTCCTGTATTCATCTCTAGGCTGTCCCTGTAGTCTGGGCACTATTTGTCTCCAAATATTTTTAACTATACATTATCACTGTTTTCACTGTGTGCTGCCAATACAGCTCTCTTAATTGCCAGGCATGCCATTGCAGAGGACTTGCTAATAGTACTCTGTTACATCTATCTGCATAATGTGGTTTAATCGGCTTTTCATGGCTCTTAGTTGATTCTGACATAATTATGTGGTTACAGTTTTCCCTTCATTTATCAGTCCCATTATTACCATTCCACTTTATTCCTTCTATTAGAAGTAGAGATGAAAGGGTCCTCACTGCACACCAGAAGCTGCCAGGATTGCATCTGCATGAGCAGCTCTCCTGGAAACAGGAGTGCCTGCAGTGTGTCCCCTCCCTGGGAATTAAGGATTGCCCTTCTGCCTAAGTGGTTCCTCGTGTAGACAGGGAGAAAGCCGGGGGCACTGATGGGTTTTGTTAAATGCCACTTTTACAGTTCACACCCAGCCCGAGTGCCAAACGCAGCATCAGCCACGCCTTAGCGCCCGCCTCTCCCGCGAACAGGAGCGCGCAAGGAGCGCAGGGAGCGCACAGGGAGCGCACAGGGAGCGCACAGGGAGCACACAGGGAGCGCACAGGGAGCGCAGGGAGCACAGGGAGCGTAGGGAGCGCACAGGGAGCACAGGGAACGCAGAGGGAGCGCACAGGGAGCGCACAGGGAGAGCACAGGGAGCACAGGGAGCGCACAGGGAGCGCACAGGGAGCGCACAGGGAGCGCACAGGGAGCGCACAGGGAGCGCACAGGGAGCACAGGGAGCGCAGGGAGCGCACAGGGAGCGCACAGGGAGCGCAGGGAGCGCAGGGAGCGCAGAGAGCGCACAGAGAGCACAGGGAGCGCACAGGGAGCACAGGGAGCGCACAGGGAGCGCAGGGAGCGCACAGGGAGCACAGGGAGCGCACAGGGAGCACAGGGAGCGCAGGATCTGACCCTCCCCAGGATCCGGCTCCCGCGGGAGCCGCGGTGCTGCCCCGGCTGAGGCGTGGCCGCTCACCCGCCCGCAGGGAATGCGCTCAAACCGGGCTGGAACGAAGCCATCCAGAGATGTGCTCAGAGCTGCCTTCCCAAGGTGCTGCGACTTGAGGTTGGCTTCTCAAAGCACTGATCAAAGCTTTTCCTGATTCTGAAGCTGTTCTAAGAGCTTCTCCCCATGGGGATTCCCTAATACACAATGCTCCTCCATTGCCTCGCTGGGAAAACACAGGTATCCTCATGCTGCCTGTTTTTATTAAGCTTTTACAGACTTAAGTTCAA
This sequence comes from Notiomystis cincta, assembly GCA_013398075.1. Classification (NCBI taxonomy): domain Eukaryota; kingdom Metazoa; phylum Chordata; class Aves; order Passeriformes; family Notiomystidae; genus Notiomystis; species Notiomystis cincta. The sequence goes on from VZRX01014901.1 coordinate 96,586, forward strand.
ATTTGACTCAACCTGAACAGCAGATTCAAAGCTACAGGAAGAGGGCAGACAGTGACTCTGGTGCTTGTGGTGCAGATCAAATTTTCTTAAGAAAGCAGTTTAGATGTCAGCCTGTCACCTTGTGACCTCTCAGCTGAGCTATGATACATCCCCTCGAAATGCAAACCAGACATGTATGCAGTAAACCCCTGCCTGCCTCCTTTCTTGTATAACAGCCCCAATAAGTTTGGAGAAAAAAAAACCAACCTGTTTCAGAAGCACCTTCTATACTGAGCTTCGTTTTACTCCTAGGTAAAGGAGGTGAGGAGAGGAGGTGAGGTGAGGAGAAACTGCTCTTCTTCCTATTAATCACAAAGCCCATAATCCTGGAGGCACAGGGGGCAGCAAGGATGTGCTAGTGAGAGATTTAGGATGAAGTGGTGTGACATCGAGATAAGGGAAAAGACTTTCTCTTCCACTTGAGGGCTGCTGTCATTACAGACTTTTTTTTAGTAGTCTCAGAGGAGAAGCAGAAAAAAACATCTATAGTGTAAGAATCAAAATCTGAGTGTTGCTCCCTGGCTTGTTATCATGGAAACCTGCAGCTAAGCATCATTTGAGGTACCTGTTAAGGTACAACCCTTCAGGGCAGGAGCTCCTAAGGCAAGGGAAGTATTTCTTCATCCTGCATTTCAAGAGCAATTAATCTGGGAATGAAAATGTCACTGAAAAATGAAAGTGAAGAAGATCTCAAAAAATCTAAACCTTAATGAAACTAAGGAAGATAAATGTGAAATGAAAATACAGCGTCACAAATTTGATTACCTCAAAATGGAACAGAAATTTTTGGATGGCAAAGTTGTACAGTTGCTTGTGAGTGATGTTTCCAGGGCATGTGCCAGGGACTGGGGAAAGGAATAATTATCTGCATAGACAATTTTGTGTCCTCTCCTGAGCATATTTCTTTTTCTCTTTGTTAAGAACTGCCATGCATACACTAATCAAAGAATGAGAATTATGGGAGCTGGTTTTCCTTGGGTTTCCCCATGTCATTTATGTTTGTGTAGAGCAACTTTAAAGACTACCAAATTAGTGTTTGACTTTCTTTGCAATAAGGGCTTTCTTAAAGCACCAGAAAAGTGAATAATTATGTTTGGCTTAAGAACTGTACTTTCCTCCCCCTGTACAATGATACTCTAAATACAGAACTCAGTTAAACTATGAAAGGTAATAAAAATATGGCCTAGATAGAAAAATAGTAATTTTTATGACAAGAGGAGGAATTCCTTACTGGATTGGACAAAAAGCTGCATTTCACAAACAGGAACTTTTGCTTATTCTTTTCCCATGTACATTCCTAGGCATCCTATGCAAAAGGAAGGGAAAAAACACATGAGAAGAACCTGAGCAATCCAGGTTGTGGACACAGAGCACTGTAAGATTCCTGCAGTGAGAAACAGTTTTAGCAGGGCTTTTCAGGCCCATTTGGGTGATGGGCCAGAGAGGGTGTACAGTGTGTCCTTACCCTGCACTGTGCAGTCGAGACAGCAATTTTATATTTACCTTGAGCTACACTCTGAGAGACATCCCCACTGTGTGGGCAAGGGACTATTTGACCTACATACGAGTGACACAATCTGGTTCACAGCTTGCAGTATCTGAGTTGTGGCAAATGTAGCAGGAGGGTTTAGAAAACCCCTTGTTCAAAGAAAAGGTTTTCAGTAGTTGTTCACACTCAAACCTGATCCTGTAAACAACAGGCAGTTCTCCTCAGCATGGACTGCCACTGCCCAAAAGGTCTGGCCACTGGCAGGTGCCAGGAATCCATTCCCTGTGCTACAGAAACTCTGGATTAATTACAGGTAGCCTATTGCACCCGAAATTTACTGAGCAGAGTTTTGGTGTACAGGACAGTGTATGCATCTGTCATCTGCCTCTGTTTGAAAATTTAATTGTTTAATTGTGTACTCGAGCCTCTGATTTTTTTTAATGGCAAGTTCCTAAATGAATGACTAAGCAAAGCCAGAATCACAACAGGGTAAACTCAGGGAGTAACAAAAAGCACTCTATCCTGATAAATCAATTACTAAAGCCTTAAAGGACCTAAGATTTCAATACATTCAAAAGAAGAGTAATATACAATGTATTCATTACCATCTTAAAACAAATCACAGTGGTACACTAATCTTTTCATAAAATATGCTCTAATTATCTAGTTACCCTGCACTCCAAACATACTTTCTTTTTCTCTATCAGTCTTACCTGATCCCTAGTGCAGACTTCCCTTGTTTTCATGTAGTTCATCTTTTATTCATCCTTTAATACTGAGTATTTCCTAATCATACATAGCACCACTGAAAGCTGCATGTGCTTCAGTGCTTCAGCTAACACTTCACTAGAAACTGCAACTTACCCTTAAATTCCTGAGACAAAAATCCTCCTTCTATGCTTGGTTAGTTATGCATTATAGAGACTTCACACTTTGTTATGCTAAAATCAGAAGTAATTCAGCAAAATCCAAATCCAGCACAGCCCTGCTTCTGCTCCAAGTTCCACTTTTTCTTTTCATGTTGCTAAGAAAATAGGAGTTGCACTGATACTGGGAAATACTAAGTAGAAAACATTAATACAAATGGGAAAGCAGTGTTTTCTCAGAACATTAATAAAACTCTGTCTAGCTTAAGCTATCAGAAAGTGAATAAATCTAAATTAACAGCATCTCTGGATGTCAGAAATCATCCAGGGCATAATAAATATTCTTATTTGAATTTCCTGTTATTTTGACAACTACAAACTGCTTCTGACTATTACTTAGATAATTCAAACAGATTAGATTTTGAGATTAACTGTTTCATTGTTTCATTGTGCAACTTTCCTGTTTTCTACAGACACTTTTATTGAATCAATGGTATTTTTAAAATCCTACATTCTCCAATTAATCACTTTGTGAGCCTTGCACTTGGATCTCTCTTGTGCCTGGCCTATGCCCTACAGCTGTGTAGGTTTCACATTTCTGTCATCTAAGGCTAAAGGTTAATTTTCTACCATGTTGGTTTTAAGTAATTTGAAAATAATTACCAGACAGACTTTCTAATGACCTAGAAAAAAAACCCTTCCACTTGACAAAAGAATGCAATCTCAACCTGAGCCAGGAACTCAATCTCATCACTGAAAATGGAAAACTGTCACTCAAGCCACTGTGCTGGAAATAAATCTTAGCATGTGACCAAGAAAAGGTGATTCATTTGATAGAGAGTGCACCCAGCACTGGCACCAAATGTCACTGTAAAGCCATGACACATTTCACTAAAGGAAAGGAAGTGGTATAAGGGGACTGACTGTACCATTGAAGCTGATAAATTTGAATTGTCAGCCACTAGCAGTCCACTGGTCTTTAATTCTCACCTTTAGAAAGTACATTCAATAGATTTGGATCTGTAGTTCTTATAGAATAAAAGTAGCAGGAAGTTACAACTTCATGTTATTTTTACTAATATTACCTAACAAAAAAAGCTGTCATGATAAGGCAGAGAAGATCTTTGAGGAGCTGCTAATTTTTGTGTTTCTTTTTTTCAGTGGTCCATAAGTTAAGAACACAAAACTGCACAGTGATGCTCCACTAATTTCCATTTCACTTCAGCCACACCACTATTTTTCATAGCACCCTGATCTTAAGAACATCATGCTGAGAGAAAAAGACAGGCTTAGCATTTAATTTCTGTTGAAAAGTACTGCTGCTGAGATGCAAAGCAAGTTAGACACCCAGGCAGAAAGGGGGCTTGTTTTAAAATGATGTGGTTTAAAAAGAATTAGCAATGCATCTTCAAAGCAGAAAACCAGAGATCCCCTGTGTCCTCATCACATTAGAAAGAAGCCATCATGATTTTTCTTTTTCAGCCATCTGCTCTATTGATACAAAAAAAAATCAGCAAAAATAAATTTGTTTGTACAAAAAATTCAAATATAGTTTGTTTAAACCATGGACCACTCTGTGATGATGTTTACAGAGACCTTACCACAGAATTGTGAGTGCAAGACTGGGCATTTACTGCTGTTGCTCTAGCTCACTAACAAACCAAGCCTGACACATGGCTAATTGTCAGAGCAAGCCAGAAGGGAGAACTGAATCAGTTAAAAATTCGTTGCCATATAATCTATCAGCATAATTAATATCACTTGGCATAATCACAGCCTAATTTATAATTTTCAAATGACTTTTCAGTTTACAGTTTCATTACCCCCTCAAAGCAAGCACAAGTGTTTTCTTTGGGGGAAATGGAAGCTTGCAACCACAAGAAAACATTTTTCCAGGATCATGTTTGATTTATTTCTTGTGTTACTGCAGGAAATCTAATTAATGTGAATTCTAATCTGATTCTGTTTCTCTTTTGAAACAGTTTTGTTCCTTTTATCAAAGAAAAGTGCAGGCTGGAAAGAAAAGGATCAAGTTATGTTGGCCTCCCATCTCACCATTAGCAAGCTGCATCACATTTCAGTCTTGGTGTCATTCAATTCTCCAGTGGAACCATATGAAAATTAACAGGTAAAAACCCTGCTAGGTTCTGGAAAGGGCTGGACTCTCCTTCACCACACACGTGTGTGCACCTCCCACAGCCTCTTTCCATCTTCCCTGCACCAGAGCCTGTCCTGGCAGCCCTTCTCTCTCATTCCCTTCATGAGCTGGAAAGCACAGCACGAGCTCCCAGCATTTGTTCTCATCCTGGGCAGTGCTGCCAAGGGCAGCCTGTGTGTGTCTGCTGCTGCACAGCCCAGAGGGGAGAGCGCACAGGGCGCATCTCACAGTAAGGGCAATATTTATGTCGAGACATTTCTCTCAAAGCACACGGTTTCTTTGGGCCTTTCAGATCCATGGCCTTCAGGGAAATGCAACAGCATGTAGTTGACTAATTGGATGCATTATTTATAACATTACTGACACACACAGTGGGTTTTCCTTTTGCAAACCGAATAGAGATTGGTAGCAGGCGTGCTGGGGACACGAACTGGGACAATGACATTGCATATGAATTATTGCTATAACTGTTGAGCCTTGCCAGGCTACCTGATCAGAATCAGAAACCTATTTCCTTGGTGTAAGCAGAGGGCCAAAGGCACTAATTAATTTTTGACTGAGCCTTGATTAAATCCAGGGTACAGGACCTTGAGGAAAGCTAGAAATCCAAGCAGTTTAGGTAGGTAAGGTAATTTAGCCAAATGGTTCACAGGCAGCCCCAGAACAATGTCTAGCCAATAGGAAAATCTATTTTAGAAATCCACTGTGCTCTAGGTTCTTTTTTCCTGAATAACCATCTTAGATATGTGTGAGGTTTCTGGCTGCTTCAACATGGAAGCAATGTCTCTTGTACAGATATGGTCCTGGTATAGGCCCCTAGGAAGAAAACCTGTAATTAAATTAATGTGTCCTATTTATGCCTCCTGACTCTAACAGTAAAATTGGGAACACAGAATCACAGACTGTGTAAGGCTGGAAGGATCCACTGGAAGTCATCTGGTCTAGCCTCTCTCCTACCAGGGTCATCCTAGAGCACATTGCACAGGATGGCATCCAGACAGCTCTTGAGTATCTCCAGTGATGGAGACTCCACAGCCTCTCTGGACAATCTGTTCCAGTGCTGGGTCACCCACACAGCAGAGAAGTTCTTCCTCACATTCAGGTGGAACTTTCTGTGAATCAGTTTCTGCCCACTGCCTCTTGTCCTATTGCTTGGCACCACTGAGCAGAGCCTGGAAATGTCCTCAACACCCTTCCTTGAGATACTTACAGACACTGATGAAATCCTCTCTCAATCATCTCTTCTCCAGGCTAAACAGGCTGGGTTTCCTCAGATATTACTTGTGAGGTGCTGTAGCACTACATTTGAAAGAAATGCCCATTAAGTCATCATACTGATTAGAAAAAGTTGCCTGTCCAATACCACGATTCTCATGACTTCTGCAGCTCTCTGAAGACACTTAACAATTCTGTTTGCAGGCACTGCCTGCCTAATACACCTCCCTCAAGCAGGGATTAATAGTTTTCCACTGAGCAGTTCCAGGGAAACATCAATGATTTCACTGTTTTGATGACTGCTGTTTACTTAGAAAAGTTAAGAAAGGTGACTGCATGATGACTTCTAAAACCAGGCGTTGATGCTTATGACGACAATATCAAAACGTGAAAAGGTTAGTGATGACATTAATGCTGCACATTCATATGGAAGGAATGCTTTGTCAGGATCTGTTTTGTTCTGCTTGATAATTTATGGGTATAGAAAGATGAGATTTTATTCTGAACTGCAGAATCATTTGTCTTCTGTAAATGACTGAAATGATTGTCCTTCCTTACCCCAACTCCTGGAGATTTATGCCACGGTATTTCAGCCTGATTTACTGTGTGTCTTTTTCACAGGACCATACTAAATCCAGTTTTCCATGAAAGGATTCAAACTTTCAAGCAAGAGGTGACTGAGCTCCATCTGGGAACCTTTTGGAGTTGAGGCAGTTCTGAATGAAGACATTTTTCTAGAGGGGAACTGTCATCTGTGCAATATCAAAGTGTGTGTGCGTGGGTGGAATCACATATTGGGAATACACTTTCATGATTATTTTAATGTTGTTATTTTAATTGTTTAGTTGAACAGGATTGATCTGATGGAGTATGCTAATAACTAAATCCCTCTGAGAGGAATCTGCCTCCATTTGTTAACATCACTGACCAGGATTAGTTGCCAGCAAATTCTTGTGGAAGATGACAGAACAGACTGTGGTGCATTAGCTCCCCCTCAGAAATTCAGCTGGGGTTTAATGAACAAGTTTTCTTTCAGCATAACATAAATCAAATTTTTGGGAAAGTGGTGGATTTACTGCTTTTATTATATCCATGTCAGTCTACTGGTTACTTAGGACTACCACTAGGTAGCTCACTACAAACAGGCTTTACAGAGATGTGCCTAGAAACAAGTTTAATTTCTGTGACCAATGTATTTTTTAAAATTTTTTTTAAAGGCAAGACAAGTGACAGGTGAACTATTTGTGATGCAGTTTCTGTGAGATCTTCCCAAACAGGTTTTATAAATTTCAACTGCTTAACTTTTAGGCTACTGAGTCTTATCCCTAGGTTATGGACTCGTGCAACCACAACGCTGTCTATTCACCACAGTATTTGCTTCAAGATAGCAGAAGGGGTATTAAAAGCTGCCTCCTTTTTTTGCATACACTTTTATGGATGATTTTCTATCTTGTGTGCAGTGGTGCACAGTTTGTGTTCTGGCAGCAAAATTCTGCATGCCTCCAGTTCCCTAAACACTTTCAGAACCCATCCAAAATTCTCAAGTCTGATAATGCTAGTAAACTGATATTTGTCAAGTATCTGAGGGACCAGTAATAAACCAGAACTAATCACACTCTCTTTGCAACATCTATGACTCTTAATTAAGACATAGTGATGGTATGGAAAGTATTAAAAAGCAAGCAAATGAATATGAAGTTAGTTTTACTGGAGAAAGAACCTTCTGTTTTCCTTTGGGTTTTGGAGATCCAACTACCTGAATATGCCATGCTGCTTTGGAAAGAAGTCAGTTTATCCATTCAAAATTGATATTCCATAATCTTGCTTTGCAGGTTTATTATTTATTAATTTACAATCTATTTTTGATTACTCCAACAGCAGGAAAACCTGTTCACAGGACTTCCACAGCAACTAAAAAAAAGATGAGAAGAAAATAGAATCATAGAATGGTCTGGATTGAAAATGTCCATAAAGATCATCTAGTGCCAACCCCTCTGCTATAGGCAGGGATGCCATTCCCTAGATCAGATTGCTCAGGGCCCCATCCAGTCTGGCCTTGAACACTTCCAGGGATGGAGCATCCACAATTTCTCTGGGTCAAACCTGTTCCAGTGCCTCACTGCCCTCACAGTGAAGAACTTCTTCCTAATACCCAATCTAAATCTACTCCCATTAAGCCTGCCATTCAGCAGATATTCAGGTACCCAGCTACCTGAATATGCCATGGTGCTTTGGAAAGAAGTCAGTTTACCTGTTCAAACTGAATATTCCATCATTTTGCTCTGCAGGTTTATTACTTACTGGTTTACAATTTATTATTGATTATTTCAACAGTAGATAAACCTGTTTTACAGAACTTTCAGAGTAATTGAAAAAAATCAGCATAAAACAAAAAAGAGACAAGATCTGTAATTTCAGAGGTCAGAAAAAGTGATGAGCATATTCCTACAGTCAACAGAAATCAAATAAAAACAGGCAACAAGCTGTTGATGTATTTTGCCCTCTCCTACACTAAATACAGACACATAATGCAGATAATGCACTGATGCATGTCAGAATGGAGCACAACAGTGGGAGAAGGATGACAGGAAAAACTTTCTTGTTCCTTGGAGCTGGGAATCAGCACTGCACCTAGAGAAACTAGCCAAGCTGAGAAGGCTTTCTGGCTCCGACTGCAAGGTGAATATATAGATCCCATGCTGTTTTCAGTAGGTAAATCACAAACACAGAAGCTCATAGGAGTAAGGAGGAACCAAGGGCACTACCAGGCAGAAATGAAGCACACACAAGGCACAAATGGAGCAGCCACATCATCCACATTCCTGCCCAGCTGTAACTGGCCCTCTGTTAGCAGTGCACAACAATGGTAAGCAAGAGACAAACAGTCCATTTGCTTCACTGATATTTATTTGTAAATACTGGATGCAGATGTAATAAATTTCAAGCAGAGTAAGCATAATGGGCAATAACAACTGTCCTGATTTATTGGGTGTAACAGAGAAAAAGCAGCCTCTCTCAGTTAAAGAATCAAACAAAACATTGTATTTCCAAAAATGCAAACTTTACACCATGATAAATGAATGCTGTGAGACCTGCACATTTCCAAGAGCAACACATCTTCTTCCAGTCCCCCGTTCCTTGTGGGGGTGAAAAAAAAAGGAGGAAAGAAAATAGAAAAGCTGCAATTTTGGAGATATGTATCAACCACTAAACTGCTCTAGATTTGGTCAAAGATAGAAACCCTAGCCAAAAGCTCTTAGTGAAAATAATAAAAGTATTTTCAGCCTGTCCTTTGAAGGGCAAGCTGTAACAGCATCATAGCACAGTTCTGACAATACAACTAGATTTCTATGCAGCAGGAAATAGAAAAAAGTAATAAATTACTGAAGTCTAAGTAATAAATTACTGAAAAAGTTATTGTCAATACAGCTCTTTAATACCTCCTTATATGTGCTTTCTTCACATATTTCCTCATTCACCTATGCTTGAAGATCTGGGTTGCACTTCTCTGTTATCTTCAAAATATTAGCTAGCTTGGGAAATGATACCATAGACAGAAAACCCATGAAGGTTTTTTTTAAGGACTGGATCACATGGATAACAGCATATCAAAACTTTTTAGAAGGAGATACTCTCTGTCTTATGTAAGATATTTATTTACACAGAAATATGAATTTAAATAGAATATACCAGTACTGTGTTGCCTGTACTTTCAGTCCAGTATTTATCCATCTGAGCTTGACTGAACCTCGGTGGACAATGAAGTTGAAAGAGCCTTGTTCCATGTGATAGCACACTTGAGACTGTGCTCAGTTTCCTAGTAGCAATATGATACTGAACACCACTGGGATAGTAAGAAAATTAAGCAAATTATTAGAAGAAGATGGGAAAAACTGACAAAGTGCACATTAGGGACAAATCTGTAATTCATACTAGAACAACAGTCTAATCAAATGGAAACTCACAATTTTAACTTTTGCTTGGCTGAAAAGATGGAATTCTACTGTCAGACAAAATATCTTATCTCAAAAGGACCAGATGCACCATTACATAACTTGAAGAGACTCACTTAGATAATAAGTTCAGAAAAACAACTGACTGATTATAGCCTGCATTTGCTCTATGAGTTCTGTAAAGATCATCAACAGAAATTGCAAATGTGCATATCTTGTCTCAGTGATCAGTTTTGAGACATGGCTCTGCTCTAGCAAGATTTTGGGGAAGCTGGAAACAAATAAGATCATCATGAAGTATTTTGAGATATATAGAAATCCAGTATTTATTACATATTGGTTTTATTTGGAGGACAATTTTTTTCACACAAATAAATAGAAAATACAGTGTTCAATGATATAATTTGAGGAAATCATCATTCCCCTTTCCCTGGGAGAGATACATAAAATGAAACAGAGGTTGTATTTGCTCCTGGCTGCATTCCAGAAATTCTTGAATTCTGGGGAAGTTTTTCTTAGAATTCATATCCCCAGAAATGAAGACCAAGAGAAGGGAAAATTCTGGGATGAGTTTTGTCCCTCCTAAATGTGGCCTTTGAGCTACACCTCTCCTCCTTATGAGTGTCTTCAATATAGTTGGGATGAGACTTTTGAGTAGAACCATGTGGATTGCTTCCAATTGATTTTACCCACCATAACCAATCAAAGGGTTGCTCCTCTTGTATTCCCCAAAACATAAATTGCCCCAAACCTGCCCCTTCAGATACAGCTCTTAATATCTGAAATACCACCATTTACCAACTTTTGTCATCTCAGATAAGGATGAGAAAGAGTTTGGGTTTTATCAGTCTTTTTGTCACGAAAGATTAGAGGAGTAGGTGGTACAGTTAAATTCAGACTGCTGCTTTTGTCTCCTTTTTTCTGTTATAGGAAGGACAACCCAAACAACTCGATTGAAATCCCCATTATTTCTCAAACCAGTTCTGTCCTGTCTGGTGATAACAGGCAAGACAAGCAGACAAATTCCAAGCACTCTTGGAGAAATCTTGTTGGAAGCCTCCTATAGCTAAGTTCAAAAAACTGACTCATACTGAAACAAATCAAATATTGGCTCATCAGTTTTTACTGATGGACACACACAAAAAGTGTATCTTTTGACCAACTGAGGTTTTGGGAGTTTTATCCCTCCCTTTTTTTCCCTTTCTTTTTGTTTGTTTGTTTTCCTAATGAGTGTAGGCTTATTGATCTCACAGATTTCAGAATCCAATATACTTTCACTGTTAGAATTCACTTGATTATTCGTATTTATCATAAAATAAATAATTTTGTTTATCTACTGTATCTACAGATGCTTAATAGATCTTTTTGTAAATAATTCTCATAGCTCTCCATCTCAGCTAATTTGACTGTTGATTCAACTGAATTATTAACAGAATAAATGAACTGGGCAACTTATTCTTTAAATGTAACTGATAATTCGTAATTGCCACAACTTTCATGTGCTGTAGGACTCAATACTAATGAGACAAGTATGTTTCACATACTAATAACCACAAGGAAAAAATAGTTCACTGAGAGTTTCTCATTCACACAGTCACATCTCCCCTTCTGCAGTATTTATTTAACATCTTAGGTGGATCAAATAAAAACCTAAGTCCTCAGATTAAATGGATCTCTGTTTTCAAACTGATAAAAACTGTTGGGACAGTTTATCTAATTTTCTGGTTACCTTAAATTATGTAGATAAAATCAGCAGTTTGTAATTTAGAACAACAAGGGAGTAAGAGTAGGATGGAGAGGAAACTGACTGACAAGGAAATCCTGATGGATTTTTAAGATGAAGAGAAATCAAACGCTGTTCTGAAGTCTTACCTTATATTGGTAAAACAATTTACACAAAGAATCCAACAAAGACATGAAATTAATAAGAAAATGAGAACAAGACCACATGGTTATTTTTTTGTCCTTAAAAATACATTTCCCAGCCTAGTTGGGCTTTTTTATCCTTTAAAAAAATGTAATTTTACAGCCTGGTTGTTTTCTGTCCCTAAAAAAATTAAATCTTGCAGCCACTCAGCTTAAACTTATCTGAATTTATAATAATCAGAAGAATGAACAATCTAGAAAATACATGGGACTTAAGAGGCATCTTAGAAAGAAAAACCCTCTGCTTGCAGTTTTCACACAACTAAGAAAAAAATCATGGGTCTGCTTAGGACCTTTGCCCCAACATCAGCTGAGCCAAAATTTAAGCAGGAATTTTTGAGATAATGCTTTTAAGATGCCCCAGGCAAGAGAGAACAAATGACTACCTGAGGTGGATCTGGATATTGGGGTTTGTTTGAGAGCCAAGGAGATGGGAGCTTCCACATCTATTTGGTTATTTTTGACACTTTCCACCCCTACCTTCTGTTCCTGCAGGGCAGTGGCTGCTGGCCCCAGATGCTGAGCAGAAGCCAGGTCCATCCCTGCTGCTCACCTGCCTCAGGCATCACCAGTCAGTGGGTTTGGTGCATCCCCAGCTTCCATCTTACCCACAGCTCTCTAATCTCCAGGGTCTCTCCCACTGTAAGGACTTCCCCTCCAGTCAGGAACTCTACCTTTTTCTGTTCATGTCCCCCCTCCTTTGTCTCAAGACCACTTCTTCCTGGAACCCCAGAAAAGCCACTTCCCTTCAGTCCAGACATTTACAGTCAGACTCCACAACTCCAGGGAGCAAACAGCAAGCTTCTGCTTGAGATCTTCAACATTCAAATTCACATACACTCAATCACCTGCTACTGTCACTACTCATGACTTAAGTCTTAAGCTGTTTTTCTTCTCCTACAAGACCAGCTAATATTAGCCCAATTTCACTTCCAGTGAAGACAATTGGAATAATTTTGTTTCAGACTTTTCAGTAATAGCATTTTCCAAGAGCTGATTATTTGTTGCACATAATTGCATTTTTCTGAAATGATTCAAATAATCCATTACAGTTGTTTGCCCACTGGATTCAATTATCCATGTGTGAATAAAACTTAAAATGTTGCTAGTATAAAAAGCTCCAGAAATGTTCATATGTATTACAAACCTCACGCTCCTAACAGAATTGAGGAGCTAAATGCATTTTCAAGCTTTGCTGGAACTGTTGGAGGTACTCATGGAACAATATCACAAAAGAAATATATGATACATTTTGTTAGCTTATGGATTACAGCAATTGCTAAATAACCAATTTCTTTTATTAAGTAATAATAAGCTACTGGCTCAAGGAACTGGAAACTAGAATACAGCACCATGGCCATCTTGATTGCTATTAGTTCAAGCCACAGGCAAAAATTAATCTGTATATATACACAATTTTAGGCATGTTTGAGTCACTCATTTTTTAGTTTTTTATTAGAACATATAAATTCACCATCAAGAAACTAGATTATTTCACCAGTAGAATCTTATGCAGCTCACAATAACTAAGAAAGTGGCAAAAATCTGGCTGCTCATAACCCTCAATTTTCAATAGCTTATGCAATTGGGTAATATTTGGATATATTGATAACAACAGAAAAAAAACTCATCCCTGACACAAAATCTAGACCTACACAAATAAAAATCCAAAATATTCCACTATGAATGAAAACACATCCAATTTCTGTAAAACCCTGTTTTCAGGAACTCTAAACAGTGCTTTACATTTCCCTGTGGAGTTTAATTTCAGACTGAAGCAGATAGCTGGTATAGATGATTTTAGCCAGAATTACTACAGTTTTGACAAACTTTCAATTTAACTGAAAAACAGTTTTACTTGAAAAGTAATAATGTGCTCTTAGCCTTGCTCATAATTTCAAAGCTGTGACTCTGGCAAGTATTAAAAATTTGACAGCAAAGGCACAGGATATGTGCAACTTTAAAGGCCATTCTTAAGTAATATCTGCAGCATATGAAAATCTCTCCTTGGTGCAGAAAATTTACTTTCAAAGAAAATACTCATATTGCTTCTTGTCAGTGCTGCCAAGTCAAGAAAATGGCAACTAAACTACATAAGCTTGATATTTCCAGTATGATTTCAAAGAACACAAAGAATTCTCCACAAATACTGCAAACCCAAAGCACTTAAGTCCTGAAGATGTTTTCCAAGGAGCTGTTAAAAGTTAAGTTACTGTTTCAGCTTTAAGATTTAGCCTCCTAAGAGATACATGATGCTAACAGGCCTGGGGTTTTGGGTTTTTTGGTGGTTTTTTTTTTTTTTTTTTAGTATCAGGCAAAGTGACAAAAGATGAGAGGAACAGGGAGAGGGAGGGGAACCTGATCCCTCATTTGCAGCTGGACTGGGACTCTGGTAATGAGAACCCGTGGGAGATGTATTTCCCCAGTGAGGGCTCAGCTCAGTGTGGGTTTAAAGATGAGGTCCCACACATGTGCAAAATGTTTTGCTTGAGGAAAGTACTCAGAATAAAATGACAGAGTTCTCTGCTTATTTTGCTTCTTATGTGGAAAGCAAAGTTCAAGACAGATTATATTTTAGGACAGCATATCAGATCTCTTTGACAGTTGCCCTGATTTATTAACCTGCAGCTCTGGATACTGATATCTCTGAATACTCAGATATCTAACATCAACAGGAGCCAAACATCTAATTTCCTTTGGCTCTTCTGAAACCCCAGCATACATTTCTCAACTAATTGAAAGCAGATTCCCTTTTACTGTAATGCAGAGAGATTTCTTTTTGCATTGTACAAATATTCTTCTGGACTTTCTCTTATAACTACAAATAAAAATAAACTGTTATATGACAAAAGGATTAAAACAAGTCCAAATGCATGCAGAAAAGAGTGATAAAATCAACAGCAAGGAATCACTTTTGAAACACTGGCCTACAAGTAACTGGCATCAAACTTTAATGCAGGTGTGCTACAAGATTTAAGATTTACTTCAGCATGAGAAGACCAAACCTATATGGAATTGTATCATCTGTGATGAAGATCATAAATACATAAGCAATATATAAATAATATAATAATCTGTGTGGTAAATGTGCTTCTTTTCTCCACATTTCTTATCTTCACCGGTACTCAAACCCCCAAATAGAAGAGGCTTCAAAGCTAAACCATTTATAAACTAAATAAATCCTATGAAGAGGTATTTTGTTATGACAGAACAGTTTAGCTCATGAGGCACAGATAATGTACAAACACTTTCTGAACCGTCCAAAAGCCCAAACTGAATGTTCTTAAATTGACTGAAAATACATCCTCTTTTCCAAGACTTTCTCTAACAACATTGTTTTTTCTACCTCTGTTCCAGATTCCTTTGTAAACATATCTTTTAAGTAAATTAGTATCAGAGGAAGAGCAAAAATGCATTTATTCACTTTCTTTACTAAAATGGCTGATTTGTTTTTACTTAGACTTCCAGTCTCTTAGCTCAAAACATATCTTAAAATGTCCAGCACAACCAAGACAAACCTTCTTGTTTACAAAATCATTAGAACCTCTGTTCAAAATTATTCCCATGTTTCTGAGATTCTGCTCATATTTAGAAAGCAAGATTTTCTTACAGCAGCTACCTAGGGCTGCTTCTTTTCTCCCTCTGTTGTGCATTTCAGTTACTGAGCTCCCCAAGTACAGGTTTCACTCCACAAATGTGGCTGACAGCAGCCTCACACAGTCAGTGGTATAAAGCAAAAATGAACATGACAGCCACTAATGGTCCTGAGACTGCTGCAGAAGGAAAAAAAGGCACACATACCTACAAAAAGGCAAATAAGCTGTGCTAGTGATTAATTCCTCAAAATGGACACAGACTGTAGAGTTCTTAGCACTGGTTGTTGAGAGAGGCCTTAGTGTACATCCTTCACCCCTCATGTTTATGAGGCATAAAAATGTGGAATTCTCTCTAATACATGCAGCCTTAAAAAACTATTAATTACACTATTTGACTTTCTGTACCCATAAATCTGACCCTCCCCAAAGGTAGTGGGTATTCCAGTATATCATCCACTATCCATTTGGAAGTCTTTCCAAATTTGAGATTTGCTTTTTTAAATGGCAGATCAGAGGGACTAGGTCTTGCCCATGATATTACCACAGAGTTTCCATAGTGGTTTGTTTACCAATGGGTTTGCTCACTTGTTTGCTTTTTTTTTTTTTAATAAGTAAACTGGAACATACAATAACCATCACAGAAATCAATAAAAACAATGAAATATTTAAAATTTAAGCATAACCATGGAAGACACCTGTTATAATGAAAAGAAGCAAAATTTGTAGTAATATATTCTTGCCAACACAGAAGAGTCATCAAAACTGTGGCAGTGCAGTGTTTGATGCTGACACTTTCGCCAGTGAACTATCAGAAAAGCAAACTATCAGAGATATCCAAGTGTCCTCAAACTGTTACCTTTTTTTCTCATTATACCCTCAGAGGGTGTAGGATTACTTTTTCAATTAAATTACCTGTCCCAAGGATCTCCAGTCTAGGCTGGCACTTCCAATGTACACGTGCTGTTTATCAACAATCCAGAAAGAAGACTGAAGCCGACCTTCATTATATGCTGACATGTTCATATACAACACTTCAGCACCTGGAGATTCAAGGATAAAATAACAAATGGCATTACTTACTATGAGATAATCTCCATTATTAAGAAAAAGAAAATAGTTCTCATTTCACAGCCTCAGTTTCCAAAATTAGTGAGGGGCATAATGAAACTTACCATTAAGGTTTAAAATCAATGATAAACATTGTTACTGTCCCAATATTTAAGGCTTTAATTAACATCTATTCCAGTTATATGAAGAAATGTTTTACTTAATACATGTCCCAGGTCTAGGGAACATTCCCATGTGTTATAATGTTTACCTTATTTCCTTCCATTTTAGAATCAAATAATTGATTTTTTTTCCAGCACTGTATGCTCCTAAAAATAGTTAATTTCTAAATTTCTATTCTGTAGCACAAACCAGCTACATATTGTAATAATGACCTTTAAAATATGAATGCAATTAAAACCCTGCCTAAAAAGCAGACTGCTCTGCAATGGTTTGAGCAGGTAGCTGCAGTGGCTGTGGCATGAAGCAGACCCTGACAAGAGGAACATGGGTGGAGAATTAAGGAAGTAAGGAAGGGCCTAAATAAAGTATGTTGAAACTGCTCTTAATCCTGCTAACCTGTGACATTCAACCTACCACTCTGAATGGCAGAGTTTTATTAATGGCTACAGGCCACTGAAATAAAAGGATCTCCTTGTTGGCTCCATCACATCACTAGGAATGTCTGAATTGGTCCCTTCTGTATGTTTGCAGAACTAGATCCAGAATATTTTTAATATTAGGTAGGTTTAGGGGATTTCTCACACCATTACTGTTCTGTCAGTGCTCCAATGTTTGCAAAATTAGGTGACTAATCTGAATTAATCACTGCTGAAGGCATTTTACAGTAACCCACTCATTGTCACATTTCAGTCATGACTAACCATGGAAGAGAAGTGACAGTAAAACAGCAGCCTGGGGGACAGTAATGGTACCAGCCACTTCCTATTAAATATTCATGGAGTCTCCAATACCATGAATTCCAGTAATGGCTGAATATGAGTCACAATTTTAAAAGAATTCCAGGATACATAGAGAACTAAAATGTATTTCTTTTCATTGAACTTCTTATTTTTGATCGCCTAAGAAACATTTGACTTGCAGTTTTAGGCAATAGTTACCAGTGCTAAATATTTCTTTATTATTATCAAAACAGTATCTTTCCTTAAAAAAATTATTCTGAAAGTTCAGACATCAAGAAAAGAAGAAAAATCAGGTACATGCCACTTACCATGATGCACCAAAAATGCAAAATAGGATTTGGAACACATTACAGAGTTTGGTTCATTGGTCAATTGCATTTGGTGCAACCCAGCTACCTTTCCAAGTTTTTATATGCTTCACTCATCCACACTCATCTATGCTTAGAAACAAAGAGTTTTCCAATTTCCTTGGAACCTATTCTGCTACTTCCCATTCATGCATTAAGGAGCTGAACTATGCTAATTATTGAGAAAATGAGTGTGAAATGGAAAAGAAGTCAGAAAACACTATAGCAGGTGTTAAATGGTTTAAATTGTTTTCTGGTGAATAAACAAAAAAGCAACTGCTATTAGCTAAGGATGATCATTCTTTAAGGCACTAAACTTCTAGCTAGTGATCCAAAAACTGTGTTTAAAATCAAGTTTAACAAAGCAGTTTGCCTTGATGATGTTTTCTTTCCATACATTCAATTTGCAGCATTAAATACCAGTATGAATTTAACACCTACAACCACCTACACCAAATAGGTTATAAATGAAGTGTTAGGATTTTTGTATAGGAAAGATAAAACAATAGGAAGCAACAATGAACTTCCTTCTTATAACTGAGAGCCTTAAATAAACACAATTTTAAAACATTTTTGAAATATCCAATGGCAAACAAAAATGCTGACTGCCAAAGTTATAACCAGAGATTTTAACTAGTAATACTAACATTAAAAATAGCAGACATCATCAGTAACTTGACACAAAATTCAAAAGTTGTAAAACACCAGAATTTGTTGGTGTGGGTTGTTCAGACCTTGGCATAAGCAGTGGGATGGGACTACTACTCTAAAATATAATCTAGGCTTCAATTACCAGAATAGTGCATACAGCAGTGCAGAAGACACTGCTATCACATATACCACTAAAATCAAAACCTGGAAGCCAATTTCTTTTCCTTTTGGAAACAGCCAACTGGTAAGTGAACAGGTGAGGAAGAGTATCTCCTAGTTAATTAAAAAAAAAGTCATGTGTTGCAAACAGCAGCTGTTGTGCTGCCTATTAATGAGCCCTTACCTTTTGATGAAAGGAAACATGTATCAGTATTGATAATTGCCTCTGTTCCAGAAGCCCTTGAGAGGCTTTGTTAAAACAGGCTTATCAAGCCTTCAACACAATCCACCACTCCTAGTGTGGTCCAGGTCCCATGAGGAAATTAAATTGGACTGATCAATATGTGAAGCCATAACAGAACTCTCTGTCATGCTGCAGTCTCAATTACACGAAGCTGTGAGTCTGCTGAGTTCAACCAGAAGGGCACATTTGTAGGCTTGATTGCTCATAAACATGCCAAATAAATCTAACTATTTTGTTTCACTGGAGATTAAAATTCAGGATGAGAACTTGGAGAAAATCAGTGCTGTCACTTAAAACTCAAGTGGATTTGTCTGTCCCTTAAAATTGTGCATTCTAAGGGTTGGGACAGATTACACATTTTCTGCAGAGAAAAAAAAAAACCACAAAAAAAAAGAGACACTGTGGGGATCAAAGCATGTTTTAAGTAAGAGACATTTATCTGAGTACTTTTTCTTCTAGGTGGGGGATTTTTCACACTGTATAAGGGAGATGACTGATGTAGTCTGGGATGCATGGAGGGGACCCTGCCATTAAGAGCCTGGACCTTCTGCATGTGATGTGAACACAGCCCCTGGGAAGTGCCAGGCTGCTACTCAGCCTCTAGCTTTGTCTCATAGCAGAGGAAGAAAAGAGAAGGTATCAGTAGTATTGCAAGAAAGACTGACTTTTCATCCATTAAAAAAAAATCCAATTCCCAAAGTAATCCCAAAGAAAAGGGATGGCCCAAATAAATACCATTTACAATTTCTAGCCTTGCAACATCCTGTTTGGTCCAGCTGCCTGCACTCAGATACTTAACTAAGAGTGTCTGAAAGCTACAGGGAAAGCTTGGCTTCAAGAATAGGAACTTGAAGAGAATTGGGATCATTCAGCCTGGAGAGGAGAAGCTTTGTGGTGACCTAATTGTGGCCTTCCAGTGCCTGAAGGGAGCCTACAAGAAGGATGGAAGTAAACTTTTTCCAAGGACATGTCGGAAAAAGAGGGAAGGACGAAGGGAATGGATTCAAACTGAAAGAGAGTAAGTTTAAATTAGATATTAGGAGGAGATTCTTTGCTGTGAGAATGAGAATGAACAGAATGCCCAGAGAAGTTGTGGGTGCTCTGTCCCTGGAAGTGTTCAAGGTCAGGTTGGATTGGGCTCTGAGCAACTTTTATTGGAAGATGTCCCTGCCCATGGCAGGGGGGCTGGAACTCGGTGATCCTTAAGCTCCCTTCCTACCCACACCATTTTGTGATCCTAT
Source organism: Notiomystis cincta (assembly GCA_013398075.1). Taxonomy (NCBI): domain Eukaryota; kingdom Metazoa; phylum Chordata; class Aves; order Passeriformes; family Notiomystidae; genus Notiomystis; species Notiomystis cincta. Next base: position 116,440 of record VZRX01014901.1, read on the forward strand.
GAACCTAAAGCTAGGACATTTTTTACATATTTGAGGCAAAGCACTTAACAGTGAGCCTTTAATCAAGAGCTCATCACATAGACACTGTCGTGAAAACCTGTATCAGACACATTCTTGGTGCAGCTGTGGATTTCACTGCTGCTCAAGCAAGGTCACCAGACAGCTACACAAACTGGGAGATTCTTCTTCATGGGAGACTGCAGGAGGTCAGAACTCACAGGGCTGCCACTTAGCCTCCACATCCAAATTTATGCAACAGTCTGGAGAAGGTGCACCTTCTTTGGAGGTCTTTGCTTTCTTGAGGCTTTGGATCCAATGCCTGTGAACAGCTTAGGACATTGTCCTTGTACAGAGGCAACATCATGATGCCAAATCCCCTCACTGGTGGATGCAGTAAATAATTTTTGTGAGGAAGACCCAGAAAGAGCAACTGTTTAGGCTGCTATTATCACAGCTGCCTTGAAAGCAAACATGCAAATTCTGCTTGCCACAGTTTTCAGCAGTACCAGTTACAGGCTAAACTCACTCTGGAGTTAGCAAACATAACGCCCAAGAAACAGAAGCTGCATTTGCTTGTACCATGCCTAAAATTGGTCTCCTGTCTTCACAACTTTTTTACTTTCACTGTAGTGTTTTTAAAACCAGAGAGAAAGAAAAATAAGGGGAAGAACTTGAAGAGTAAAAGGAGTGCCAGAGTTATCTGGGAAGTTGCAGCAAGAGGCAGAGCAAGGATGAGAAAAGCACCAAGAGACCTGACCTCAGAAGCCCCAAGAGTAGGAAATAGTGCTGCTGCAGAAGAGAGGGTGGAGAGACATGCAGACCCATCTCCTAATGGCACATGTTGGGACTGCACTGTGAGAGCCCTAGGAGAGAGGTCATGGAGCCAGGAGGGGCTCTGCTCCCTCCCTAGGAACAGGAATGTTGTAAAGGTGGAGGAGATGAACAGGTTATTTGAATGTCTCCCCTTCCCCATTTTGGGAAAACAGAGCTTGTCAAATACAGGCTTCAGCAGGTGATGGAAGTGGAACACATTGGGGCAGGGGGAGCCAAGGCAGGGGAGTGGGAAGGTTGTAGAGAGATCATAAAGAAGAAGGTACAGTGGAAAAGGAGGAAGTGCTGATGTATGAAATGAGTCTGGCCAGGGAAAGCAACACTGCTTACAGCTCTCAAACACTGGCAGTTCGAACCTGACAAATACACCTGCATGTCTGGTCTACTGTGACCTTCCAGACAGTGCTCCCTGTGCCACCACAAAGCTGGCCACAGCAGGAACAGCTGTGCTCTCCTGCTTACCCCATTCTTGTCTTCCCTTCACTCTCCTCATTGCCATGTCTGTACACTTTGCTCACAGCACAATTTTCCCCCCTCTCCTACTTCCTGTGTGCCCAAGCAAATACTCTTAAGTAATGAGACCTTCAAAAGGGAGAATGTGAGCTCTTTGTTCCCCCCCTGCCAACAGTCACCCAGCACTCACAGATGTGAATTTTCACCTGTGCTTTGGAGAGCAGCCTCAATTCAGAGTCAAGGGCAGACTTACCTAGTCCATACCATGAACCCTGGAGCTCACAAGCTCGTGCCCACTCGAGTGCACCCCGTGTTCAAGCAGCCTGCAGGACCCCTTGCCTGGCCACTCTGGGGGACTACCCCATGGGGGAGAAGCAGCACATGCAGCACTTGCCATCATGCCATGGAGCCTCTGTGTTCTTTCAGCTAAACTGCCTTTTCAGATCAGTATGGATGCAGTTAATCAATGTGCTTACTCAGCAAGAGCAACAAAAGATCTTCTATTTCCCTTAGGTCCCACACTTATTTTTTAAAATACAGTTTGCTCATTAGGATATGGATGTGTCCATACATAGATACATAAAGTGAATGTCTTTCTCTACATTTTGCAATATATCCCTTCACTTATTTGCCTTTGATAATAAGCCTTAGCCCAAAGTACACCCATGAATAAACATACATTTGATTCCACTGAGACAAAAATCCAGTTTTCAATACTAGTGGTCACAAATGGTGGGAGCTGTCTCATTTGGGGCAGACACAAGTGACCCAGGCAGAGGATCATCTCCCTATGAATTTTCAGGCTTTTTTCTCAACTGATTGCAAGAAGTATGGACTTTTTCCAGAAGCCCCATTAGTGTGACCTGCTACTACTCAGGAGGGGACAAGTACAAAAGCAGAAGAATGCACAACTCGAAAACAAAGTTATTTTTACTAAGTCTCTGAATGATTAAAAGACAAACTAGAACTACTTACTATTTCTGTGCTCTTTATAGAATATTGGATTTGAAATGCAATTTAAAAGTCTGCCTGTCCCAGAAAGATTAATGATTTAGATTTATTTTAAAGAGAGAACACTCAAGGACTTTTAGGGAAATTTCTGATGGTAATACCTTAGCTTTGAATCAGATGTTTTGTTTACATTGCCCTCTCCTTCTCTCTCTCTTACACACACACCCCTGTCCTTTTTAAAAACTACCAGGACTGAATCCTGTCATTCTGGGATTATGTGCTATTCATCAGTCTAAAGCCACAGTAATTTAGAAGAGAAGCAGCCTAGAATCAAAACCTTGCTGCCTTTTTTTTTTAGCAGCTCTATATTCAACTGTCACACATGAAAAAAATGAAATCATAATTACTCAAAGAAATTACGTTCTAGCACAAGTCCAAGTAATCTCCAGAAAGCTTTTGCAAAAACATTTACATTCATGCCATCTTGGCCTGTCTTAGACTTGAACTACCTGCGTGAGAAACACTCACTCCTAAAGGACAATCAGCCAGAAGCTGTGTGCACATGTAGCTTCTCAAAGCTGCCTTTCAGAAAATTGGGCTGTTTCTGATCTTGATATTTTTCACAAAAATTTGTTGTAATGATTCCTATTTTGTTTTACAGCATCTGAGGTCACTGACACAAAGACAGTTTTGAAGAAATCAATGCCCAGAAGAGGAATCTGTGACCAAAGCTCCATGGGCCCCTCTGGTCTCTCTCTGGAAAGACACCAGGTGCCTGCAGCCCCCACTGGAGCTGCAGTGGATGGGCTCACATGCCTGGGGCTGTGGTGTGGGTGGTTCAGGGACAACAAGCAGTCCCTCTGCCTCCTGCACGCTGCCACTGTTCGTTTGCACTGGCACGCTCCCCAGCCAGCTCACGTGTCCCTGTCTGGCTGGAGCTTGGAAGGAAGGCTGCTACAAGAGAGCTCTCCTAAGCAGACAGGCTGCAGTCAAGGATCTCCCTGTGGAGTTGAGGACGTGAGAAGAGAGGTCTCCATCGCTGCCGTCTGACTTCCCAGCCCCCTCTCCAGGCCCTGCGCCAGCGTCTTGTCTGGCTCCCGTCCCTCCCCAGCAGACTGCAACATGCTGTTGGGCTCTGCCCTGGATGATCAGGGGAGCAAATATCCTCTACACTCACCATTGGGTTTTTGCTTTGTTTTTCACTCAGTCAGTGCATTGAAATAATTTCTGTGAGGCGGTGCAGCCCCAGAAACTGCTCTATCCACACAGCTGTGGAAGCCGAGAGCTGAGAATGCGGACAGGAAAGGGCAGGAAGAAAAAGGAACAGTGACAAATGAGCATTACAAAACCCAGCTCTCTAAGTGAAATCAAAGTATCACAGAATTACAACTGGCATGTTTAAAAAAGGAAAAAAAACCCCAAACCCAAAACGTCAACACCAATTACCCCCCAAAATAGGAGCATGAACAGATCTCGTCTTCAGCAACCTTTCTCCTTCCCTCCAGCAGCTCCTCAGCTGTGCCAAAGTAGCTTTTCCAGGGAATGAGTTGGATCAGGAAATGGATCCAGGTTAAACATAAATAAAAATAAGAAAGTTTTTTCAGATGTAGAACAATTCACTAGTCCAGCTCACCACATGGCAGTAAACAATTTTTTCCAACACAGCTGAAGGCGCAGCGCAGGTGTGGGAATGAGCGGCTGTGGCTGGGTGCAACAAGATGCAGGAACTGCTTTATGCCAGTGCTGTCATTTAAAGGTACACCCACATAGCCTCAGCCTCCATTCCTCTCAAAATCAGGCCTCAGTAATTCCAGGTGGCAAGCTCCAGAATTTGTTTGCCTTTTATCTTGCATAATGATCTGTCTTGTGCAAAGCAGATAGGAGGGCGATGCTGGCATTTGCTTGGGTTGGCATTTCCTGTGTGCTTACACAGGGGTCCACAGTGACACAAAGGATCCAGAAAACACCCACCAGGGACCCTCATGTGTGCAGAGTTTGCTCACTGGATGCAGGATGGCAGATTTTTGAGAACAAAGGAAAGGTCAGAATTAATTTCTTGCAATTGCTTATTTAACTTCAACGACATCTTGGGAGCTAGTTAGTTCCCAAAGTAACATTTATATAAATATGTCCTTACCCTGGCATTGAAGATGTCAAATGTTGGCCTTTGTTGCTAGCCCAGGTAATGAAAACTGATTTCTCAGCTGAGTACCCAGCTGTAGCTAGCGTTCAGCATGGGAGTGTTACAGCTCTCACCCATGTGAATGTATTTTGTGCTGCCTGCTGGGCCCTTTTGATTTACTCAGCAGAAAAATCCCAGAAATATAACCAAAGTGCTTCCCACCCCATCTCACAGCAGAGATAAAAAATACTGGCAGTATTTCTTTAGCCACCCAGCTACACTTAATTTCTGATTCACCAGCAAATAGGCAGTGGTCCATCACAAATATGACAGCAGGGAGATAGAGATTCCCCCCTTTACCTGGAGAACAGACACAGCAGGAGAACACTCCTCTTGACCTTCCCCATGAATAGAATCATCAATGGCTTGGATTGGAAGAGAGCTCAAAGGTCATCCAGTTCCAACCCTCCTACCATGGGCAGTGACACCTTCCACCAGACAGAAGACCAGGCTGCCCAAAATTCCATCCAAACTGGCACTGGACAGTTCCAGTCATGGAGCATCAACAACTTCTCTGGACAACCTGCTCCAATGCCTCACCACCCTCACAGTTGATAAATCATGCATGGACATGTTTAATTTACCTAATCACAGAATTTTAGACTGTGAAGAAGGAATAAGCTTGTACAACTACAGATCTCTGGTCCTCCCAGTGATGGAAAACCAGGGCATCAGTTGAGAGGCATATGCTGCCACCCAGTTGAAAATGCAACCATCCAACAGTAGCTCACTACATAGAACAAGACAGGAAAGGACATGCTCCAACTCTACACTTTCCAACTTAGATGTGGCCACTGAAGCCAGAGATTTCTGTACCATATTTGCTAAAGAGTCTCTCACTGTTTGGGCCAAAGTTTAGGCCTCCCATTTTAGTCTGTCTTCAAAAAGGAAAAATTTAAATCGAGTCTGCGCACAAGAATTTCGTGTCACTTAAAAAGCTCCAAACAGCTTTTCCTTTCCTTCTAGTAATTTTATCGAAGGTAGCAAACATTTCTGCCTCTTTTAACAAGTACTGCTGCCTGATGTAGCAAACCTGGGAAAAATCCTCATTTTGTACTGCCTTGACTCACATATCAGTATTTTTGAATCAATTTTTACTTATTTTTGAGCTTTTTGAAGTATCTCATATCAAGTCATAGAAAATTTTGAATAAAATTTTGAATAATGAGAGCATTGATGATCAGTTCAATTCTTTCCCCTTAGCAGAACTCAGCAGTCCTTTAAATAGCATTTTCTTAGCACAAATCTGTTCTGAGAGTCTGATGATTCAGTAGAGTCTGTAAGAGAACTAATATATAACAAAGTTTGCTAGAATATTAAAAAAAAAAAATCCCCATCTTTTTTTGCCCTTCATTATTGGAGAGTAGACTGCTCATTTACTAGACAAAGCTATAAAAGTGATTGCTTTGGAGATTGGGAAAAGTAATTTTCTTACTTAGTTGATTCAGGCAACAAAGCATATTACCGCTTAAAGGAAGACTATAACACAATCACTAAAAGCATTAATAAAGCTGGATGGTGCCTAATTATAATTGCATACGTTTTTACTATAAAAGAAAGCTATTTTAAATATAATAGAGGAATTAGTAAACTTGCACACTGCTTACCCCATTTCCTTTTGAAGAGTTTTCTTTACTTGGATTAGCATTACGAAGCACTATTTTTATTTATATACTTCTTGGATGAAACATCCAAGAATTCAGTGACACTTTTTCATCCCAACACATCAGGAATTAGGATCACAACCTTTTATGAATGAACAAGGCTAAATCTCTACCAAGAAAAATGCAGTGACTATTTATCCCTATCCCTCTTTTTAACTTAGCAACATGATTTCATTCTGATATTTATATATTCTACAATCATCAGTATTGGCAACAGTCACTTCTAAATATGCTGACTAGCACTATCAACACTTGTGCATCATTCTCAAAATGTGCTCCTCAGACATCTGGAGCTCTGCTTTGGGTTCTGTCAGTTTCCTTCTCCTGAAGGAGAAATAAATCTCAGTTCTGGAAGGTGAGATACTGCAGGGCAGGCAAAGAGGTGAGGATAGAGTTTGCCTTGTTGAGTGGCTACTGCTTTTAATTTTTACAATACCTTCATAACAGAATCTATTTGTTTTCCCTGCACTTTCATCAGCTGATTCTCTGAGCAGCCCTAGAGTATTATCTGCAGGCTACTAAGAACCAAGAGCACCAGTTGACCTGGCTGTGGCTGTACAAGAACAGCAGATGCACAGCCAGAAGTAACCTGGGTCTGCCAGCAGCACAGACATTTCCTTTCACTACTTCTCCCTTGACTCCAAGCAATTTTCCCCACCTCCTTCCTTTGATTCTATCCTGTTGTCTTGCTGAGTCAGCCATTGACTGTTTTGCATTTGTTTCAGATCATTCCTATCTGGCAATTATTTTTCTCTCCATGTTGTCACAAGCCCACTAATAACATGCTTCACTTTTTGACCACATTCTGTTCTGATCTTTTCCTAAATTAATTACTCATTTTTCAGTTTCTGGCCTTCACTTTCATCTGATTCGTTCCTCTCTCTTATTTCATTTTCCCCACTACTTTTCCCCAGCATCATTCATCCTCCTTCTCCTTCACTCTCTTCCACTTCATACTCACTTCATTTCACTCTTGCCCTTGCCTACTCCTTCATTGTTTCATTTATCATATATATTCATCCAGTTATTCATTCAGTCCCTCTCGCTCCAGTTACCTGAGGAGCATATTTTATTTTATAACTACATAAGCAGTATGGTATATTCTTCAAGTCTTTATAAATAAATTCGTGGAAAGGGAAAAATACATTTTCTTAAGAGTTCTAAGGCTAACCATGGCTTTGGGATACCCAGATTGCTCCTAATTTTATTTTATTTACACGTGCTAGGACTTCTACAGGTATAACTCATAATATACAGCCCAAAAATTAACAAAGATTTCTGATGGTTGCTGCAATTTAGCACTCTGGGAATTTCTTCTTGCTTTCTTAGTCCAAACAACAACTGAAGCTGAGTACTTTATTGCCATGAATCTAAGGTTCTTGAAAGAACAAGACACTTCTACAGCCTCTTCTTTTATCGAAGTAGGCACACAGAATAGACACTGCAGCTCTGCTGTGTAGCAGAGTGAAGAGTCTCACACTTGATTTACTGTTGGTCTGATCAGCCTCTCAGATGCATTTTTGAGGGCTCCAGCATTCTGGCTTGGTCACCCAGATACTTCAGACATTTAAATGGAGGCATTTTAAAGAGAAAAATGGACATGTCCTGATGTCAAAATCAGAAAAATCTCAACAGTGGACTGAGAAAAAATAACAGGTATATGGGGAAAAAAATGCTTTAATTTGAGGAAATATGTAGGGAATACAAATCAACAGCTTGTCAGGTAGAAGACTTTCAGCATGGATTTACTTTCTTTCAAACAGCGTATCTGAAATGTAGAAAGCAAAATAAAAGGAAGCCACAACTCCACAGATCCTTATCTTCTTATCTGGGTGAAGGACACACACAATATACAGTCAATAAAAGTGACTACACACTGAAGTCACGGAGGATTTTAGTGCTGCAGAGGGACTAGACCACAAATATTGTCTCATTTCTCCAGTGTAAATATCAGCAACTGCCTGTGAAGGACAGGAATATAAGTATATTACTCCCCTGTGATATTTTCAACTGGTGGAAAAGCAGGTCTGTAGGACTTCTTTCTCTACTCCAAACCGCATAGGACAGAGAGAATTAGCTCAAGGACAGCAAGAGACAGAGATGGACCAGTTCAGAGCCATTTGGGATGGCAGCAGGGCACAGGACAGGGGCTGTGGAACTGACTGCTTGCAGTCTACTGGGATCTCTATGAAAGCAAGACCAGAAGGCAGCACAGGCATTTCAAGTCCCAATATCAAATCATGGACTTGGTTACAATCCCTTGTCTTATGCCTGAGAATAGCTGCTCTGTGGTCCTTTGCTTAGGAACTGTTATTTTTGAAAGCTTCCAATTGCAACCATCACAATGTTCTTTTGAAGCTTAATAGAGTTATTATGTAGTCCTATAATTGCTGGCACTTTTGTCCATCACTTTAATGCTAACAAGACTATTGAGATAAGAAGCTTCAAGAGCAGGGATCTGTTTTGTTTTGAGTCACTGAAATGACTGTCAATTTCTGTACTACATAATTACTAATACTTACACACAGTAGAAAGTTAGTATTTTGTTCAAAGGAAGGAAAAGAGGCTGAATGCACTCTGTTCTCAAGCATAAACATTAGAGACAATCACTCTATAAGGGCATGCAGAAAGAGACTGGAAAGATGGAGACTAACACAGAGATCTCAGTCTGAGAACTTTGCTTCTATCTGAATAACTTTAGAAGGAGCTTAATGTAATTTGCTTTCCAACAATTAGGCTCTGTAAAAATTCATACCACCAAAGTGCTCTAGAAGCCAAAGGTTAATTTGAAAACTGCTCTAGGAGATTACCAGAAAGATCAGTATTAGCAGCACAGGGGCAAATCCTTGTTACAAAGACCATGCTTGGTAACTAATGTTGAATAAGCCAGCAAGATTTGGTCACAGGGGTTTACTTTATGCTACAGTTGTGCTGTACACAATAACCCAAGCTGAGTAGCCTTTCTAAAGTGTTCATCAAATGAAAACCAAATGGTATTGGTCAAAGAGTGCCATTTTGGTTTGGGCATTTATTAATGCTTCTCATATAACCTTGAGTCACAGAGTACTTTAATCAGGTTTGAAGCAGAAATGTGATATTGATTGAGCTAAGCAGTGAAGGAGGTAAAAGGATGTAATACACGTGTCTGTGTCATGTCACTTCAGGTGATGGTCTTCCCAGAGCTGCTCAGGTTTGATGTTACACTTCAGTCTAGGTGCCATACAAAACTTGAACAAGGTGAGAGGCAAACCACTCAGCCCCACTGAGAAGGCTGGAGCCTGCTTGCAAAGCAGTAGCAATCAAAAATATACCAAATCATACCAGCAACACTGCTTTGACTGACCAAGGCACAGCTCTAAGAAAACAGTCAGGCTTCCAGTGGATATTAAGTATGTGAAAATCAATGAATGAACAAACCAAAATTGACATAAACTAAATTGTTTTCCTTGGACCCCTTTTAGGACCATTAGCCTACATCTCTTTTCAGGATGAGACAACATTAGTGCTTTTGCATACAAGAAAAAGCATGGTGTGACAAAAATTTTGCAAAGGGAGCACAGCTACCTAAGGAATGATTTCTGAGCTCAGATGGCCCTGGCAGCTCTTACCAGCTCTTTCAGTAGTTCTAGGTAGGAACTTGCATGCTATCCATATGTTTTAAAAATGTCACAACTAATTCCTGCTAATGCCTTCCGTTATGGGTTCCTCTGCACTAAAGAGTGTCAGCAACTCAAACCAACTAGTGCCATACAGGAAGAATCCATTCCAGCATGTAAACTACCAAGCAAGACTTGAGGATGATCCCTGTGGCACAAGCTGCTATGCTGGACTGCCTAGGTACTACCTGACAAAAACACTTTGGCTGTTCACAAGATGGGTGGATTACAAATGCTGATGGTTGTGCTGGAGTTCATTAAATACAAAAGTGCCCATTGCTGCCAAATCCATGAATATACATGCATTAGTAACACACTTGAGTGCAATGATATTTGCAAGCTGAAATTATATACTAAAATACTCACCAATCTGCCACAAAAGACCTTTTCAATTACAAATTTCAAAGCAGAATGATACTGTTTCTACTAAAAACCTTATATCTTAAATATGCCTCACAGTACATCTGTCCTTGATTAATGAGGAAAATTAATTAAATTAATGTATTCTTATTTACCTATGCATCTTTGAAATGGTGACTACAGATACTGATAAGCATGTGACTGGTATTTTATAATGCAAAAGTACACATTACCAATGACAGGGTACTGTCTTTGGGTACACAGGCATTTCTCTCAGCAAAGGTACTCATTTCTAAGTCTACAGACACAGAGGCTGTAGAGCTTAGAATCAGAATTTATTGCTTACATATCTGGCTCTAAAAGACACAGAATTTTTGGCTTAAGTGAACCTTTTCCCCCCTTCCTCTTTGCAAAACAAGCCAATGCAGTCCAAGGCCCTGGCTGCCTTCAGAATTGAAATTATTGTGAAGGTTGTTTGGGGTTTTTTTATTAACTCTATTTGCTGTGGATGTGACAGGCTCATACTGCTAATTCTCTCTTGCTAGAGAATTCTGTAAGTCAGGCTATGGCTAAATCTTTTTAAAGTTAGTGCACTTCAGGCTCACAAGAGAAAATAAACTGTTCATATTGTGAACTATTATGGTGCCTAAAATGAGGATATTTGTGTATCCAGGGGAAGTTTCATTCCCAGATTAGGCATCTAGTTTCCTGTAGAACCTATAATAAAAACTGGATTATCACCAGTTTATTATATTTTTTGAGCTAAAAGACATCCAAACTAGGCAGCAGGCAATGTTGATGGAAAGTATGTTGTTTACCCCAGCTCCTCATCTGGAATTGCACAGAAGGATTGGTTCTCCAGTGAAGTTCTAAAATTCTGTCCTACAATCAGAACCTCAAAACAATTCTTTTACTATTAAGGGTAAGACATTTCTTTCAAAATATATCTGGAGGCAATAGAAGGAGCAGAAGCAGAGTAGGGACTGGAAGCCAGGTTTCTTCTCTCCCAAATGAATGTGTGACTGCTATAATCATCTTTAAATGCAGACAGAGATTAAAAGATTTTCTGCAAACTGTTAGAACTCAAATAGGAAAGACCGAGTGAGCACCACTATAAAATATCTTCTGCTCTTCCTAAACCTGTGTGATTGCAAACTCAGCATTAAGAAGTTGAAGATGTTCAATACTAGCTTAAGTGATTTTCTTTCTGTCAGGCACCTGGTAAGGCAGACAGCTGTAAGGTAAAAACTGGCAGTTTAGAAACTTTCAGTCAGAGCAAGATTTTCAACATCATCTTCTGCAAGTCAGGCAGATGTTCTGTGTTGAAGACATTTGGTTATTGATACACATCTAACAAAAATACTCCTCACCTGCTCTTTTCAGTCATGTTTCATAAGGTTGGATGTGGCTTACTTTACATTGCAGGACCTAGCTCCCAAACTGAAATGAGTAAGAAACATTGTGTGTGAGTTCTCATGGGATTTAGGCATAAAACCAGGGCTGAACAATCCCTTGGGATCAAGGTGTTTGTGGATGCGTGCACACTGTGCAACATAAACTGAGGTAAGACAGTTTAGGGGCCTAAAAAGAAAGATGTTTCTCCAAAAACAAACCTAGTTTCTGCTTGTTAGTGTTGCCTAGATGTTTGGTATGAATGCTTGAATCTCTGATGCAAAACTAGCACCTGCCTCTTTGCTTTAGGATGGGATGCAGCTAGCTTTGGAAATTCAGCTCAGTAATTCTCACTACACAGAACTCTGTCAAAGTCACTATGCATTCTAAGAGGCAAACACATTAATGAGATCTTTCATCTTGGAACTGGCTTTAAGATTGCTTGTCACAGGCTTAAAGTTGTTGAGAAAATATCAGGAAAAGCTCTCCAGCAGCAACTAATAAAAGTTAAATCAAAGCATTCATCTACTCTTTTGGGGTACCCAAGTTGTATAAAATAATAATAAAAACTGAACAAGTATTGATTCATAATAAATCAAAATATAAAAATTAATTTTAAAATCAGATGTCAAAAGCGTTGCCAGTGGAATTTTCATTAGCTGCCTTTTGTACATTCCTATTTTCAAGAGTGACTTAGAGTTTCAGAAAAATGTCAATATTTACGATTTGAAAGGAATGGAAGAGATTTCTTGCCCGCTGTTCACCTGCACCTTTATTTATTTGCAAATAAATAAAACTCAGGTCCAAATTACTTGCTTGCTTCAGGAAGACTCACCCCTCAAAAAATCCTGCTTATTTCTTCATGAAAAATCAGAGGGAGAAAATAGTCTATTTTTTGCCTTGGAGAATCCAGCCTAGGACATGCATGAAGAGAGCAATGAAGCTACAGATCCATTCAATGCCTTATGTAAAACCATCCACTGGACATCAGCTGTCAAGAGCACTCTTTACACTCCAATGGAACATGCATCAGGTAATATTATTCTTATGGTACATTGTGCAACAATTGGCATCTGGACAGGCAGAAATCCCTTCAAGATCCACCTTCAGGATTCCAGCTTCCCATTATATGAATGGAGTGTATTTTCTTTTTAGTCTTTTGCAGAGTATTTACATTGATTCTCAACATTATCTTCAGATGAAGAGGGATTAAAGACTTAATTAGAATAATAGAAAATCTCAGGTTAAAAGGGCCCTAAGAAGATCATCTGACCCAGTTTTCTGTGGGAAAAGGGAGCCTATATGAGATTATCCAGCACCCTGTTCAGCCACATCTTGGAAACCTCCAGTGATGGAGACTCTACCATGTCCCTCAGGAAGATTGTTCCAGTAATGATTGTTCTTACTGAAAAAAATTTCTTTCTTAACTTGAGATGATTGTCCTTATGCACATAAGTTTATGTTCTCCTTCCAAATCATTACAGAAGTGTTAAATCCAGCTTTGAAACCAGTTTAGACCTTTCCCATGCACCAAAGCTACGAGGCCATTCCTCACAGGGACTTGTTTATTTTATTCTTAAAATTGCCAGTAATAGCTCTTTTTAAATCTCTTTACAGTCCACTGTCCCCATATTTTGAACATTTTCCATAATAATGAAACCAAGTATTCTGGGCTTAATATAAATGCATACCATCATGTTGCCCAAATCCCAAACATTTTTAGGCCCGAAGAAGGTTATCAGGAAATGTTCCTTCATAGTCTTATAGCTTTATCTTTTCCAGAAAAAATGTCAGTTTCTCAAAAATGGTCAATTTCACATTTCCAGAGTTTGCAGCAGGCAAAGACCCTAGTTCAAAGAAAGTGCCAAACTCACAGCTCATTTCATAAGAAGAAACTGCTCCGATATTCCCAGACTATCTCCACCTTTTTTATGACATAACAAATGTCTTTCAGTTCATCTAAAGTATGTTAAAAATTTTATCTTCCCCCACAAGAAGACAGGGAAAGAGAATATGACTGTGGCCAAAGGTAAAACTCATGCCCCACAAGCATCCCAGCTCTAAAACTATGCATCACCTGAGGTGTGCCAACAGAAACAGAGTATGGAATTCAACACATTTCCTCATTTATATAAATCATATTCACTACTGCTGTCTATTTTGCTACACTTATGTTAAGACTGTACAGGAAAACCCTTGACATTACATGAACTTGAGCTTTCTGGTGCCATGGCAGATTGAACCTATCTCAACCAGGCTCCCGAGGTCCCTCCTCCCTTGTCAGCCCCAGCTACGCGTTTCCTGTCTGTGTTAGATCACATGCTGAGTAACACAGAAATCTAATGCAAATGAGAATTAAGCTAGCCAAAAAAAAAGCAGTCTGTAGCCAAGTCAGCCCCCTGAACTGTCTTAGCACATGATCACTGGTGCAAGAAAGAAGGCAGGGACAACATATGGTGCAGAGAGCAAAGAGGAAGCTGGGATCGTGCAGCTGTCCAGATATAACCTGATTAAACTTGTCATGGAATGGTATCTGTTAGTGTTTGTAATCTAAAGGGCACAACTCCATGCATAACAAATTTCTAGAGCTTTACTATCTACTCACTTATTTGTCACCCTGCAACAATATGACTTTTCAGTTTCTGTGTTTTGGTTGTATGTGGTTAGGAAGGAGTGTTATCCTGGGGCAAATGTGCAGGAACTGCTCAGTGAGTAAGAGCTGCACGTGTGGTTTAGTGATTGGATCCTGCCCTCTGACAATGACTTCCTATTATTCTCTGGTTTCACTGCTAATACTCAAAAGTGATGAGGTGAGTTGGATGATATTTTTTCCTTAAATCACACTATGACACAGGCAGACTTCTCTTTTCTTATCTGCCTCAGCCACCATTGGCGAAAGACAATATACTCCTTGTAAATATATGAAAAATGCTTCATGAAAAAGGGGTACTGAGGAAACAAAGGAATAGAAAAGGAAGGAATCAATGCAAATTGAAGAAGGAAAATCCATTGGTATGTCTTAAAAAGCGTGAACACTCTCAGCTAAACTGAGATTGCAATTAGTAAGGGATTTAAATTCTGTACACGTGAGAAATACTACAACAACCTGCTAATTGGAGACAGTGCTATTCAAATGTTACTGATGAACAAAGACTGGTACATAATTATGTGCAAGGAGGGGGAGGGTTAGAAGAAACATTTCAATCCAGTAGACTGAGCCACAGCTGAGGAAAGGCTAAAACAATAACCATGAAAACAAGCATTAATAAGCTACTGTCACAGTACAAAGAGGATAAAGAAGAACATGTTTGTTTACACAATGAGCCAAATTTTGTCTAAAGACAGATCTACCTTTCACAAGAGAGTCATATACAGATATGTATAGTATGGATATAGATATATCCTATAAAAATAACATCATAGTCTGTTTAGTAATAATTTTGACAAGCTGAGCTGGGAGAACTTACATGTGGTTAATTTTTTTAAAATTACTAATAAACTTTTTAAAATTTTAATAGTGACTATAGAAAACAAATGCTTGGATCTGGCTTCTGCTGCCTGTGTTGCCATTAATAATCAGTGGCTGTCCCCAAGAGACAGAAACAGCAAGAAACCTCACGTAACAGTGATGTTGTAAAAAGAAATTCATTAATACTGTATTTGCAGAGCACTCAGATACCATAGTGAGAAACAGCACAGAAAGACCTATGAGGAAATTAATCATTCTGCATTCAGCGCAGGATCTGGCAGATGTGCAGTGAAGAAAGCCCAGAGACATACATTAAATATGAAGATAAAAAAAGATTCTAGCCATTACCAGCAGAAATAATATCCCTTGAATGAACATCAACTGCCTTAGGCATTGAATGTTTAATGTATTCTCATTCAATATAAGGGAAAACTCTCTGATTAATATGGTAAGATTACAACAAGTACCAGCCAGGTATTCTGTGTAAAATACAGAACCTGATGATGTAATTAGAGTCTATCATAAATATATGGTATGCCATTAGCATTTCCTCATTTTTGCATGCTTAGTTTTGCAACTAAATAACACTGCCACAGTCCAGCAGTTATTATCTCAGCACTCAGAGAGTCCTGTCACCACAGCTCTAGGTGTGGTATGTGTTAACACAATAAATCAATCCACATTTCACACTGCAGCCACTGGACTCCTGTAATCAAGCTCCCCTGCTTTACAGCTACCTCAGGTAAGTCAGAATAGGAATTCTTAGGCTCTTAGGAATTCGGGATATTAGAATCACACAGAAAAGAAACAAATTTTTCAAACATAATTTCACCGATGTTAAAATACCTATTTCTTTTTAAACACATCAGAAAAAGACACTCCACATACAATCTGACAAAGTATTTCATATATTCTTACTGGTTATCAAAGGATTGATATCTCTTTTGGTTATAGCACAAATAATCAAGTCCCTGGAATAGGCAGTGTCATGAAACAACAAGGATCTATAGTTATTAATTTTTTAATTAAATTTAAATTTATTAAATTTAAATAACATGTCAGTCTTGATTAAAAACTGATCTCTCTCAGGGATAAGGACTTCCATTAGTAATATTCTCTTACTTGTGCAGTGAGGAGATTACAAGGAATTTAAACAAATACACATTGATTTTTGTTGGAAGAAGGCGCTCTTTATTCTTTACCATGAACAGTTGTGCTATATTAGGCTGCTACTAAACATAACTCCTTTGTGTAATTAAATTCTTTAGAGTCCCCTTTGTGATCCATACAGATATCTTTGTCAAAAATGATCACCATCAAAATACACACGTTCTTTTTTGATCTCTGAAAAGGGTATCTTACTGTTAAAATCATGCTTTTATCAGATATATAGATAACTATCAGGAGAAATGTGTATGAGTTTTCCAGAACTCCTAAGTGAGACTGACTTCTTTCAGCAATTCTTAAATTCTCCTTACTATTTTTCCACATGGTTTTACATAAACAAGTTCATTCATGTAGTGCCAACGTGAAATCCCTTTCTGCATAGGGATTTTTGAGCCTTAAAATAATGATTAGGAAAGCAAAGAAATACACATAGCACAAAAAATCTTGTCAGCTGGCTAAATCTGACCAATGTCAGATTTTTCAGTGCTTCAGAATCATCAGTCCCATACATATGTGGTTTTATTAATTTACTTTGCTATTGCTCTAAAGAGGATAAGTATCTTGTCCCCCCAGACTCTCAGGTTATGCTACCTCCTATTACAAAAGCTACAGGGAATTTAAACACCTATTGAATCATGTACTGCCTTTTTATTCACCTGCAAACTGCAAACATCAACCACAGTAACAGTTTCAGATCTTTGACATCTCTGAACCAGAGGAAGCCAAAGGATTATCAGGCAATAGTGCAATCCCAGTAGTGGGCATTTTCTGTATCACTGGAGTTTGCATTTTAGGTAAGAGGAACATCACGCAGCAGTCAGTGGCATAACAACAGAAAGACCTTGGTCTTACCCTTTGTTTTCAAGTCGTTTAATACCTTTGATTCCACGGGCAGTTTATCGCTCACCAGCTTTATCTCGATGTTTCGCGACGCCAGTTCAAGCAACTTCTCAAAGAGACGCTGACCCTGGAAGAACAGCGAAGGAAAGCACAAGATTTAAGACACAGAATGATCAAACTGCACATCAACAAATCAAAAAGGCATGTTGAAACAAAAATATTGTAAATAACATCTGAGTAACTGTGCTCCTGGATATGATTAACCCTACCCTAAAGGTTAGCAACTTAAATTCGTTTTTCTTGGAGAAAAACTGTTCTGAAGGCCAAAAAGGTTTATTCCTTTTCCCAGATTGTGCAATACTGACAAGGTGACAGGTGTCAGGCAGAAAATGAAGTGTCCAGGGGTTTTATGCTGCATAAGCACATTTTGACATTAACTTTTTTCTAAATAGTCACAGTCTGTTGACTTAGGAGTAAAAGTTCAAGGAAAACAGTTTATTACGTTTTTTTCTGTGTTGAATGATATTTTGCAAGTGGTTCTAACCACAGTACAGCACATTTCCAAGTAGTTCCATGGTTATCCTTAAATGAGTTATACCAAGAAGCAAACCAATGATCTATAGGTATTTTAAATGCATTTACTTTTTATGCTGCCATAAAATTTTACTATTTAAACTCTATTTCTAACACAGAACAAGAAAGGGAATATCATGTTGAGCTGGATAAATGTCAAAACAGAAATCAAGACATTTGTTTCACATGAAAAATATAATTTTAAATCACCATGTTTTTCCATATCCAAGAAACAAACAAGAAGTAAAACTTCTGATTTCATTGTAGATGTTTAAAGTTTAGGTTCAATATTTTAAATTAAATTAAAAAGTTTAGTTAGTAACATCCAACTAGACCATGTATCATTCCTGTGTTGTTACTACAATTACAGTCAGATCTCACTTCCTTGCTGCTATTCTAACTTAGTATTACAGACACTACTTTCAGTTAGCAGTCCAATACACAAAGACTTTGGGCTTATGCACCTGACAAAATGCCTGCCCTACCTACTCAGCTCACTTTAGATTCAATGTAATGTTTGCCCCAAAAAAGCAACAGCTATATATAAACTTTTAAACAAACAGGTGGAAGACAAAGGTCTTCACAGAACCATGCTACATAATTCTCTGAACAAACTAAGAATCTTAAAAGGATCTTTCAATTCAACAAAAATGACCAAACCAAGAACATTTTGGGATGATGTAATATGACACAGCACGGACTAACAAAGCCTCAGATAAAACCCCTCCCCACACACTGAAAACCCATTAGCAGCAGGCAATGGAAAACCTAGAAATGTGCCCTGTAATTGCCTAGACAGATTGATACTTTGAGCCTTGCTGGACCTTAAGCATTACAGAGTCACAGAAAGTAGTGCTTCCCTTGTCTACAGTACAGACCTATTTTTTAATATTCCCTTATTTTGAATATATGTGGCAAAATAAGAACACCCATCCTCCTCAAATACATCTTTCTCAAAATTACCAATCAGCCAGAGGCTGCAATAGAAACAGAACTACTGTTTGGTTTACCCTTGTGGTGTGTACCTGCTAGCTCACTCAAATCCATGGTACAGCTCCCTGCTCATCCCAGGGCTCACAAGAATTTAGCAGTGAACACAATACTGCCATAATGAAAGCATTAAAGAATAGCTAACAGAACAGGAAAACAGAAATATTCTTTGCACAAAGTTCCAAATGCTTCTTAGATTCAGCATTTCTCAAGGTGACTAGGTGGTTCCATATGCAAGAAATGCCATCCATGATTTTAACTCACACACCCAAGAGCCCTGAGTTGCTTTGTAAGTCAAGGAGTGGCTTTCCCTCACATATCTCATCAAGTTAAAAAAAGTTCTTAATTCTTATTAAGAAGAGATTGTGTTGGGTCTTTAGGAAGAAGAGCAGTTGTTACAGAGAGTGTAAGCATGAATGAGATAGGAGTGTGGAGGAGATGGATGCTGCACACAGAGTTATGCAGCTGCTCCAGTGTGATTCTGGGGGAGCAGAGGTGCACTGACTGCTGCTCCTGGGTGCCCTGCTCCCTCCAAGAGAGTTTCTCATCCAAGTGCTACAGTCTGGCAGTGCTAGACTCTGACTAAATCCAGGAACAGCAATCTCTGCCCTGCTGTCTGCTGAATTCCCAATCCTTGCTTTGCCCCATCCATCCCCCAGCTACCCCAAAGCATCAGGCTCCTGGCATGTCAGAGCTCAGCCAGCCCTTGGATGTGCTTCATATGGGTCCCCTGACTGGAAATACCAGCACTTTTGGTTTTCCTTAGCTACATCTTTGCAAAAGTGAGCTGGGAAAATCAAGGATGAAAAGGTTTGCATTATGCATATTAACTAATATACATGTAAGTAGAAACAGCTACTCAGGTTCTCTGTGGTGATTCTATTTATTAGGTAGACAGATAAACACTGTTTTTGTTTATGTTATCTGTTAAAAATGATTTTGTCTAGAAGCAGGGCAGAAAGCTCTAGCATGCAAAAATAAACATGGAAAATGCATTCATAAATCTAATGGAAAATTATAATCATTATCAATACAAATTAATGCGTCAACTGTTCTGATAAAGAAATGCTTAGAAAATTAATGTCTAAAACTGATAAAATTAATTGCTTCAGCGGATGGTTCCTAATTTTATTTCCCTATGGTAGCTATTTTTGGATATTATTGTCACTTCTACCTGCAGGAGATTATATTTACATATGATTTATAAAAGCTTTGACAAACAAGCCTGCACTTTCTGTATTAATTGTATTTGGACAAATAAAGCCTGGCAGCACCTCCCGAGTTCCCCTTGATATCAGTACACCCTGATGTAACCAACACAGCTGTCTCCTACAGGCCATGCTGCCTGCTGAACAGCCCATCCTATGGGTTAATAGATTGCTTGGAGTGCAGCCCTGCATTCCAATGAAACCATCTCTGCTGAAAATGCATCTGTTTTCCCATCAGGGACACCACAAGATATTCATTTATGGTATTTTTTTTTTCCAAGTTTTTTTCCAAACCTCAAATTGATTCAACGTTTAAAGCATCTTTAAATAGTGATGGTTAAAACTAGGAGTGCACTCACCACAAATATTTGTGTTTGTACAGGTACATAAAAACCACCACCCATGACAAAATTAGAAAGAATTCCCTTTGTCTCACCTGTCACGGCATCATCCCTCAGCAGCCATTCATACCCTTACCAAGGCTTAAGACAGACACACCAAACTATGAAAAATTCACAACTTGCTTTTAAAAGCAAGTACAACTCCAGTAAATAGGAATACTAGAAATTCTTCCTTCACTGCTGAAGAACCTGGACTTCTCCCACATTAATATTAATTTGAAACTCAGTTTCTACACTTTCTGACATGTTTACTTGCAATTTTACTGGTTTGTTCTATGAAAAGGAAAAAAGATGGGATGGAAGGTCTGAAATGTTTTGCTACTGCTGTCAGAACACTTGAAATGTTTCTGTTGAATACAAACCCTTCTGCTGTCATTCAGACCACATTTCCTTTGTGAGACAACACCAGGCTGCAGCACAGCTACGTGACAGTGATCAGAAGCATTTCTATATACCCAGCTTGTGAGGACTGAGAAAGAGTGGCAGCCAAGTGCCATGAAACTGTGGCTACCTTATAGCAATATCTGCATTTTAACAAACAATACCACCAGAAATCTGGTTATCCTGAAAAAAATATTCTCTTACATTTTTGCTGGGCTGTTTGAAAAAAACTTACCAAAAGTGAAAAAATAGAAAGTATAAAATAATTATCACATGAAAAAAATTTACTTTCGCATGGTAGCTTTAAACCATAAACCTCAAACATCAGTCCCAGCTGTACCTGCCACAGAAAACGTGAATTAAAAAAACCCCAAAGCTGTCATTACTAAAAGGTCCTGAAATTTCCCTCAAAGCAATTTACTGGCAGACTCTAGACAGGCTGGTTGTAGCCTGGCTGATTTCCCTTGCCTGCTCAAGTCCCTATCAGCACAGGTTCCTCATTAGAAATAAAATGGGGAGATATAAACATGAAAATGTTGTATTTACTGAAGGACTCTCAAATTGCATTATTGTACTCTTCAGTAACATAAATTCCTACAGTTTAGAAAATGCTTATCTTTTTAATCTCACAGAAAAAAACCTGGTTATTTCATAGACTTTTCTTCTGTTTTTTTAATATTTAATTCTACTATTTTTTTCCAAGTTTTCCCACAACCAAGCCTCTGGGTATATTTCTAAAATATCACTAAAAACCACAGAATTCTGGCAGAAACCAATAGAGCAAATAAATCAAGGAATCCTAACTTCTAGTGCTGCTATTTAATACAAAACAAAGAAACTTAAATGCTTTCCTCAATTCTTCTAGCCAAAGAGGTAATGCAAGGGGAGGGAATATAATTTTAAAAACTCTCCTTTCATTGAATTTATTTTCTATGCCTCAGTAAGTACCAGGGAAAAGCCACCACCTGAATAGGAGAGATGTTTATGTAAAGATGAGCTTATGGATTTCTATAGCTGATCCTATCCAATTTCCACTCAGAGCTGCTCGATTTCGAGATATCCTCCTCTTTTTATTTATTTGCATTTTTAAATAATTTTCAAGGAAGGGAACTTAAGCTCTTGCACTGGAATTTGTTCTACCAAACGAATCACTTGAGCTCCTTGGGCAGTGCATATGTGAGTAACTCATGATTTCTCATCAGAGATTCAGTGCAAAGCTGGGCAGCTGCCTTACATGAGGCAGAGTATCAGATGGATGGGGGACTTCTCCCATCAAGCCATTTGGGAGCTGCACAGTAGGTTGGTGAATAAAATCAGAAGTATCTATTTTTTATGTGATACTTGTACAAATCAAATGCAGATCTACCCTTGATCATCTTATGTTTATCCAAATATCCATCCAGGGACAGCTGTGTCATACACATGGCGACACCAATAAGCCACAATGGCATTGATTTGTGAAAAACAAACTGAAGTTTGTGGAGGACTTGCTGGAAATCTAAAAGGTCATTCTAAATTAAAGTTTCAAAACATAAGATGAGCCAGAGGAAATGAACTGTGAAAATTGTGAACTGGCATGATCTTGTATTCACCTCTCTCTTCTCACTGAATATGAATCAAAAGCCATCCTTAAAAAACAATGCTTCCATTTTCCTCTAGTATCTCTAAACATCAGATTGCCACAGGAAGAGTCACATACTCACATTCCACAAAACCCTCAATGCTTCTATGACAACAACCCTGCTATCTTGAAAACACACATATGACAATACAAACTCGCCAAAATACGTGGATTTTTTTCTGAATGAGAAAAGCGGAGTAGAGAGAACTCACTACTTTGCCAAGCAAATATTTGTTTACTTGACTGCTTTATCTGTTGAAGCAGAGAAACACTGTCTCATCTTGTGTCTGTCTGTAGAGAATCCAATTTAGCAAAACTCATCATCTCAGATGACTGCACGGCTGTTGTGACCTGGACAGCTCAGTCGGCAATGAATGTTTATTTAGATTTATAACAACAAAATATGGACAAGCAAGAGCCAAGGACACTAGGTAACTTTCCCACAAACAAAAACAATATGACTGGAATATTCATGAAATGGAAATTGCTAATTATAGTGCAGGATGTGGGTCCATATGGAAAAGAGTTATTTATTGTCCTTAGTTTCTCAAAAACAAGAATAATTCAAGGAGCAACTAGAACTCATTCACTAAGCACTGTAGCAGCTGGGAGTTTTGCATCTCACCCCTTATCGTTCATAATGCTTCTGCTATGTTGGGAAAATTTCCCCAAACTCAAACTGTAAAGACTCCAGGACACTGGACTTATTCTTCAAACAATTACTGGATTATAGTTATTGAAGCTCCTCTGAAATTTCACTTTCACTTCACCGAGTGGAGAAAGCAGACGTAATAATAAAGTTTTCTCCCTTTCCTTTCACAGTGAGCTTTGTGTACATTCTCTGGGGCAGCAATTTGCTAAGAAACACTGCCTCTTGGCAAATTTTTAGCAATCAGACTGGCCAATAACAATATAGTGTTTTAGCATGAAGAGACAAGCTTGACAGAAAGATCTATCAGCTGTTCAGCCCACACCGCTCTACAAATGAGGAAATGACTAGAATATTAATTGCCTTAAAGAGAAGTAATTTCTCATTTTTGTAAGAGTACTAGAAGGCAGAAAAAGATAACTAGGATAGAATATTATGAAAAATGTTACATTTTTCTGGCTTTAACTGTGCGTTTGAGGATGGAAGACCAAATCCACGTCTTGGATGTCTCTTCTTCCTTTCCCTGCTGAATAGGATCTTACAGCTTTTACTTTGCATTGTGAATGTGGAACAGGGAATGGATTTGATGCCTAACTACTGAAATCCCAATCTTGTCCTCTGTTTGGGATTTGTTAGGCTCTATCAGTTTTGAAGCAAATGACATGCTGATTTTTTTTCAGATACAATATTTTTGAAAGATTCATGCACATATCAATTCATGCACATCCTAGAAACATCTAAGGCAGGATCTCTTTGAATTCATCTGCTTGAATGACAGTACATGGGTTTGAAGCTACTTAGGCAATAAATTTAAATAAAGCTTAGCTGCATAATTACATTGTAAAAAAAGTCAATATTTTGATATTCCATAAATTTATTCACAAACTGCATTCCAGTATTTATAAGCATTCTAAAATGAAGGATTTGCATTACATTTCCTATTCATCTGCTCACCTTATATTTTCAGTATTTTAAATGGACATGCAGCAAACTTATTCTGAAGAAAAGTTAATGTATGCTGCTCAACTAGGCAACAGTCTATTTCAAAAGAAGCAGAATATAGGTGGTTAGAATACCAGGATTTGCCTATCATCCAACAAAAGGCATTTTTTACTGCACAGCATCAAGAGAACTAGAAAGGAAAGCCAAGAGTTTCTGCCATGGTATAACAGAGTTGATTCCTTACAGTTACCTGGCTGTCATTTTAGCCCCATTTCATGTCAGCTGAGAGGCTCCTTTCAGCAAACAATCTATCTAGTGGAAAAGAGGAGACACTCTCAGCCTATCACTTCTTTGGTATCTTAGTTTCACAAGTGATGTTAAATGGAAACCTTTCCTGACCATATTTCTAAGAGGACTGCTCTCAAGAATGAAGTGTTTGTTGGCACAGCAGCACTGTAATGCATGTCTGCCTTATTCACTGTGATTTATGATTTTTTGTGCTGTTCTTAATTGCAGAAGTCTTGAACACTGCTCCCTCCCAAGATTAATTTTGAAAAGGTATGGATCATCTGATACTATAATTGTTCTTTGTAAGTCTAATTCTATCCATCTAATTTGGCTGGAGAATTAATCCACATGCTTGCCTTTTTATTTCATCAGTAGCACCAAACAGAAAATAATTGTATAGATTTATGAAAATTCCCAAATAGGTGGATGTGCCAATACAGATATAATTTGACAGCTTTCTTAAGGTTACACAATGACTTTCATTCCTGAGATGGAAGTGCTATGAGTATAATGTTGAATGTTGAGTGATATCTAGTCCAAGCACACCACTGCTCTCAGAAACTTTTGTACTGGCAGGAAAATCCCCATAAGAAAATGATTTTTTAGACTGCCCAAACAAATAGTTCTGCTACAGGGAAGGGTTTTAGTGCCGTAAAATTAACAGTTTGACAACAAGAACAGACTGTGAAGGTCCCACTCTTTTGTTAGGCTAGAACATACCTGGCATGCTGATGGATGACTGTGATTGAGGTCCCACTGGGAAGATACTATGTCAACAGACTTTTCAGCCATATTAAGCAAATTCATCCAGCCTTGGAAAAGAGACAAATGGGATGGTGCACTGTCTGAATAGTTGATCCCTTCAGGAATATTTTCCACAAGAGCAACCCTGAGAATAGATAAGGAAAAAATAACCACTTAACAAAAGCACTTTTCTTTATTAGAAGGCTCCAAATTGTAAAGAACGTCAGGTTGTGGGCCTGGGGTTCAACATCTGCTCCCAGAGGCTCTCAGCAGTTTGCCACTCTGCAACTCTCTGAAGCATCTGACTGTCATGCTCCACACTTCCCAGAACAATGAAGTGCAGAAGTGACCTACTGCTAATGCAGCAAAGCTAATTAAGCTTTTGAAGCTCTGCAAAATTAGCTTACACAGGGGAAAGGTTATTTCTTACAACACAGTAAGTGGGAATCAGTCCTTAAGGTGAGGATGGGAAGAATGAAACAATCTCCTCTTGCTTTGCCACCCTCATCTCAGAATATATTTTCTTCTCTCTAAGGAATGTGGCAAGATGTACACTCCCTGGCATTCTCCTAGGTCTGCTTTTACAGCTGACATTTTATTACATTCTAGTCTTTACATACGAATTCTCTCTTTCCAACTGCTCTAAGCTACCCAGATTTTCTGCTTTTGTTTACCTGTGTAAGGCTCTAACTGGGATCCAGTGGTTAAATAAAGAATTATGACCTTTTAGTGTCCTGCTCTTTTTGGAAAGCTCTTTGATCTTACTGTCTACAGTATTCAAAACATTTCAAATTAGAATACATAAGTTCATATGGATACAGTCACATCCAGGAAGCCAAACAAGCACTGTAGCAAACTGTCAGCTCAAAACATGCTCCTCTGCTTCAGGGAAATGATGTGTTTCATTCAGCACACCACCCCACTGCTTGATTCCCTTAAATTGCAGGTAAAGCTTCATTCTACATGCAGGAGAGGAATTTTAAAATGAAATAAAGTCAAACAAGTTCTTCAGTTCTGTCTTTATGTAAAGAAAATAAATTTTCATACAAATGTCCCCAACATCTGCCACTTCTACTGTGAATGAAACAAACCAGATGTAGGAAAGCTGTAGTAGGAACTTGGAGAACATTCCTCTCTTGTATACAAGTACATCAAGCATTTCCACAGTGTTTTTGTACTTGTCAATAGTGTTAATTATCAACTCCAGTGATATGAATATAATTTGTAAACTTTAAGTAAATCATTATTACAAAATTCTAGGGTAAAAGAGAACTGTACATGTTTTGACTCTTAGAAAAACAGATTAGAGCAGTATCTTCTACTAATTCAGTTCATCCTAGAGGCTTCACATGGAAACTTTCACAGCTATTTCAGAATATCCAGCATGTTTGTGAAGTGAACCCATTAAAAGACTGAAGATTGGTACTCTTAAATATGTTAAGAAAACCCATCAAGAATTGTGATAAAATAAATCCATGGTCATTATCACACCTAATCTCCTGGACTGGCAAAAAATCTCATCACCCAAACCAGAACAGGCACAGCTCCACCTGTATGTTTTCTTATTCCTCAAAATCTGTCAAACAACGTAGGTATCACTAAGCTGCAATTACAAATGACACCCTCCACAACTTGCTTTGAACACACTATTCAATTTCTTAACATTAAACTTACCTACACTGCAGTAATGGAGTTGGAAATCAGCAAATAAGCTGTAAAATTTTAAAAACACAACTAGGTTTTTTAATGTTTTTAAAGTATATTTTATTCTAAAACATTCTACCTACCTTGTTTACAAACTTTCTGAAATAACTAGTGCTCTAAAAATTCAGTGCCCCTTTGAAAACATTTAAAAAGAAACTATTTTACTCTAATACTTAGGGGTCTAGGCTTAATTTTGCCAATAATCCTGTTACAGAACTTCATAAAACTTTGGTTAGATCCCTTGAAAGCCTGTCTTGTTCTTTTTCAATACTTAGCATTACTAATCATATTGCAGCTCTTAGCATACCCATATTTCCAGAACTTTTTTATGCATACCTTTGAAGAGCAAGAAATTGAAGCTGAGAACATAAAGTGATCTCTACAAGGACATGAAAGCCCCCTCAACAATCCAGTTGCAAAGATGAGAAATGAATGCACCTCTTTCTGAAAGCTTCCATCCCCAACTCAATCACTTGCAGATATGGGAAAGAGTTATTCTGAATATGCTTCAAAGGCATTCTTAATATCAAATAATTATTCAAAAATAAGATTATGGCAAATGCAGTTCTGATTTAGCTAGAATTTAAAAGTGCACATGACTCCCTTGAACAAAATTGCCCAGCATTAGAATATTGCCTTACATACACAGTCTTTTCTAGGGAACCCATACAAATGAATTACACAGGGACCCACAAAATAACTGATAGGAGTGAATCTATCACAGTCACTTCCAGTGGCTTTTTGTACTGTTTCCTATGGGCTATACTGAACTTGTGTCTCACTGGAAAGCATTAGCTCAACTTCCATTTCTCCTGTCTCTTTCTCTGGCAAGCTGAGAGCTGCCAAAAACCTAACAGTGCCACAGGAGGGCTAAGATGATCTGCAGGTCATGCAGCTCAACCCTCTTTATCAAAGGAGGGGCAATGCCAGCAGGTTGATCAGGACACTGTCCAGTCAGGTTTTTGCATATCTCCAGTATCTCCAAATCCAAAACTCATCATACCTGAGATGAGGGACCTGACCCAGCCAAACACATACATGTTTATTTCTGACTTCACATTATTTAGGTCTGCATTAAGCTATAAAGCAGGAAGAGTTGTGGGTCATTGCTGTTTACACACATTTTGTTACAGATAACATCAAGTTGGGCTCTTCCTCATTTCTTGGGTTAAAATCTTTTACTTGTTCAAAGAAAGTAGCAAGGAAAATTTATTGGGCTATAAGGAATTCAACTCCTCCTAAAAGGGGCCTTGCCAAGGACAAGGTGCCTCTTGGCAAGGAAGTCTGTCCAGACTATGGGAATAAACTTGCTCTTCACTGGGAGAACATCTCCCAGTCCCTAAATCTGTGTAGTGTTCACCAGGCTATGGCACCAACACTAAAAACACACACGACTACACAGCTCCTGCCACTCTATAATTTGGGTTCAGTTGTCCAGTAGAAGCCAAATTCATTCCAGTTAACAAAACTGTTACTCAGAACAGACACTATCTGGTAATATTTTTCCTACTCCCCTGTTTACCAAACAGCAAGTACAGGGAAGTGGTCACAGCACCAAGTCTGAGTCCAGGAAGTGTTTGGACAATGTTCTCAGGCACCTGATGTGATTCTTGGGATGTCCTGTGCAGGGCCTCAATGATCCTGATGGCTCCCTTCCAACTCAGCATATTCTATGATTCTACTTTGTGTTCTTTAACAAAAATAAAAGAAAAAAAAAGGAAAAAAAAAGGAAGATATTTCATCTAGCTAGGGCAATAGTTAAAATGTTGCTTTCAGAGTGTAGATTTCCCTTTAATAACAGATTGATTCTGCCAAAAATTTCCAACGTTAAAACTCAACACCAAGCTCAGAAGTTATGTAAAAAGTCAAGCACCAAGTTTTTACACTAAATTATTTTTCCTTTATGATATTCCCTCTTTGTTTGGCACAATAGCAAAATTCCAATGCTTAGTCAAGATGAGTTTTGTTAAAACTTCTGTGCAAAAATTTGAGTTTGCAAGCTCCAATTCTATCAATAAAAGCTAAATTTAGCTTTCATTTTTGTTCCAATATGACCCACAAAGAAGTTATTCAAATATGGTATTACAAAAACTTCCAGGAGAGAAGGTCATTCACAGAACTTGAGGAAAGCTAGACATAGTGACATAATTTATTCTGTGAAAATGGCATATTAACAAAGCAAAACACAAAAGTACCATGGTGATTAAAACAGACCTTTTATCCTCAAAATCATTAGCAGATAACCTTACACCTGTTGAATGAAGATGTCCTTCCCCTCTCTGATTTCGTGGTACTTTATTTCATCTGAAAATGCCAACATAGGCTTGTCTCTTCAGTTTTACAGCTGAATATCCTCAAAACTACCTCACACAGACTGAGAAAGTGATCTTACACAGTTTCTGTGAAGTCAGAGAGTGAGACAAGGGTCAGAGTGAGATCCAAGCTCCTCTTAGCTAAGAGAAACAGGGCAATAGAATGGTATTTAATGCCTAGCACAGAACAGACCATGACCTCAATAATAAGACTCTTCTCGGCTCAGCTATGAATTGCATTTAGCAAATCCAAGTGAATTCTGTACCCAGTTAAGGATTCTTCTTCATCTTTGACAGTTCTTTGGTCAGAAAGCAAGAAGGTTTGTTTCTGATCTCACACCAATTTGTTCCTCAGTAGGAAACAGAGGTTCTTAATTTAGCACATGGGTTAATTAGAGTAGAGAGGGCTAGGACAGTGAAAATAGGCAGATGCCATATGTCTGTCTCTTGAAAAAATTTGGGGCTATTGGCAGAAATTTATAGCTCTGTTGTAAAATTTAGCTCTAACTATTCTACTAATATAAAAGCAACTTTTTTTGATGGTTCACACAACATTAAAACAATAAACTCTGGAACATTATTCACTCCAGTTCGTCTCAATTCACAGTCAGCCACTAAAGAAATATGCACTTGAACATCTCTATGCCATCTCAATTTACTCACCATTAAAGGGAAGAAACATGGTAAGAAAACACTGCAATGGTTTGTATGAGACAGTAAAGAAACAAAAGATGAGCAAATGCTTTGACATAAGGCTGCTCTATTTCAGACACAGGAGAGGAAAAAAAAGAAGATAATTGAGAAAGGTAGATGAGTCCTGCCCCTACACTAAAGGTACCCTCTTGTGATCCCTTTCTTTCTTAACCCAGAGGCCCTGGAATCACCATCCCCTGGCCTGAAGGACCACATCTACTCACAGAGTTCCAGTTCTGCCTCTGTTACAACACCAGAGTCTTAATGTTTATTGAAAATCTATCATCTTTCTCAGACCAGTGCTTTCAATTAAGGCTTTCACCATGTCACTTTCAAACCCTCCACATCCTTCTTCATCACACCACTTCTACCACTCTTCCCCCACAGATTTAATCATTAGCTATCATCCTGGCCAAGAGCACCTTCTCTTTGTCTTCTCAACTGAACTACAGCTGCAGCTCTTCATTCTGAAAGGGGTTAAGGAATACCCTTCTAGACAGAATACAGTTACAAGTTCAAAAACATGCAAAACAAACTGTTTTCTGGGTTCACAGAGAAAATATCCTAAAAAAGGAGAGAAAGTATTGCACAACTATATTTTGATATTCTACTTAAAGTCAGTGGTAAGGATTTGGAACATCAAGTGCAATAAGTCTGCTTTGAGATCAGAACAGGAGCATAAAGGTAATGCAGTGCATTTGGGTAATTATATGGTATATCCAGTAAAGAAAAATCAAACTGTGTTATATGTAATATTTAATTTGTAATTAATTATATGTAATTCTTCCAGTATGAGAAGCTACAAATTCTGCTATCACATACTTATGCTGTGAATTTCAATTTTAAATAAAATACATTTGACCCATTAAAGGGAATTCAAGAGAGAACACCAGAGTTAAAAGCGAAATGCAAAGCAGCTAAGATCGAATTTAAAAAGGACTGTGAGCTCACACTCAGTGCTCAGAAGCAGCTAGACTATTAGCATCTGAGACTGTATCACAAGGTCTGTAACACTCCTCTAACAGTGACAGTCTCAAGTGGTGAGGCTCGTGTGTGTGTTTGTGTGTGTCTGCACATGTGCACCTGCCTGACTACATGCATGCTATGAAAACTCTTTGATGGCATTTACTTGGCTGCTTTTTGAATTTTAGTCATGAAGACCTTGATGTCCAGGGACAAAATCTTGGGATGATGAATGCTTGGTTCATTATTCTTTGAATTAGACCTGCAGTGAATGCAGATAAATTCAGGTTTATGATATTTAATATATTTTTCTGCAGACATGCAAGGCACAGAGCTTTATTTGAACATTTCCAAGTATGTGGTAGAGCAGACTAGACTGATGTTTAAAATGAAAGTCTGTGCTGCCTTGAGCCAAAGAGGACACACTGGTGCTGTGCTTCTGCTCTTCATGCCAGGAGTCAGTCAGTGCTCCTCACTCACCCTGCTCCCGTGGGCCAGTGTGGCACCAGGGCACCCTGACACAAAAAAGGGTCCCAGCACTTCACATCACAAATGCAACAGACACAAGCCACAGATGCTTTGCTCAGTAAAATGTAGCTAGAGCTGGTTAAGCTGTCCTGTCCCTACCACAAACATTTTGACAGATTTCCTAAATGGAGACCAAAATTCTGTGAATACCATCTGTGACTGGACTCAGAAGACACAGGCCACTTCAGCCAAGTGAGTGGCTTGATCCTTTTAAACATGCAGCTGCAGAAGGTGGCTGTGGCACAAGAGTGGGAATAAAAAGCCCTGCCAACTTCAAGTATTCACTGAACTCCAGCCTTAAGCACACCAGTTAATTCCTGTAATTAGAACTTACAGCTTTTTCCTTCTATGGCTGCCTCTTCTTTACAT